>JABCMJ010012677.1:0-21218 GCA_014822125.1 Arbutus unedo | reverse complement strand
GAGAGAGAGAGAGAGACTAGAGTGAGACTACAACAGCTGCAGCCCATGCTTTAGAGCAGCATTCCACACAACATCAATCTGGTCTACATCAATAGCTCCAACCTCATGGTGGCTCCACCCTTCAAGGAGGTGAACCACCCCTCCAGCATGGCACGCGTGAACTGCACCTCTTTGCAGTTGATACTGCTCCCAAGAAAGAAATAAAAAAGAAGAGTCGTTACGATTCTTGTCCCTTCCATTTTCCATGATTCAGTAAAGGAGAAGAACGAAGGAGTAATGCATACCTCACATGAGCCGAGGCCCTCAACGTCATCAGGTAGCTTCATGGCTGCAAGTTTTCCATAAGTACAGTCTCTTCTAAAGGGAATGATAGGTGGAACCACAAACTGATGGAAATGTGTCCCGGGAGACGCACAGTATTGCTCGAGTGGTGTAGTCCATTTACCAATGATCCATGTCTATGAAATTTCACAGTCGTTATCGATTAGTATACTTATACCAGTATTCAAAAACTTCAAAAATCCTTCGTTTAGCATGCTACTCGCCCCATCAATAAGCGTTTATTATGGGTATTAATCTCTCTCTTTTTGGCTTCTCAGCAGAGAATAAGGATATGAGAAATTACTAGGAGATTTCAAAAGCATTCTGTTAAACAGTACCTTGCACCTTTTTGCAGCTTGGTAGTTTCTCACTTGAACTAGAAATTTCTGGCACTCCACTGGGGCTTCCTTCCGTATTCCCTCAAATCGATCCATGGATAGTGTTAACATCTGCTTTTACAACTACCTTAGTTAGGTTCGGGAAAAGTAAGAAGATAAGATTTTTTATGTGGTTGTATAGCTCTAGCATGCATCAATCGACAAAGTTGCAGTGAACAGTTAATTTTTCTAGAATTTATACTGTGGCTCTTACCAAGACTCGAACCCTTCGACGAGCTAAGTAGAGGGCAATGGCTCTTCCAAGCTTGGAAGTAGCTCCTGTCAAGAACACTTCCTCTACATCTTGAGGTATCTCTTTGAGAATCACAGCCGCTGTCAACGTGTTTCCGTGAACCACTCTAACTCTAAGGTTCGGATGCTTTTTGACAAACAAGGTTCCGCCCCCATTCAGAGCCTCATTCTGTGTAGCATGAAATCAAATTAAAGCATTAAAACAAAATCACTACTCACTACCGTGGCTTATCGTTGTTCTTTCGTTTTAAATGAAATTGACCAATATTCATTCATTGCTTGACTTATGCACAAGTAGCAACTCAGTAGGGGTGAAGAAAGAATGGTATAAAGGGAAGAAAGCTCAAGATGGAGGAAGAAAAACCCAACCTTATTTAATGCAGCAAGGCTAAGAACCTTTACACCAATTCTATCTGCCCTGAGAATAGCTTCTTCAATTTGCTTATTGATCCCTTCTTTAGCAAAAGGCAAGAAATACTGCCAAATGCATCGACGCAAACACATCAAACGCATCAGGTTAACCAAATACCGAAAGAAAACTTGGTTGTCAAAAGAGAAATAGACAGTCAGCCTTTCATTTCTCTTATGACAAATATATTTTGTACAGATAAATACCTATGTCCGATCAATCTGATTTATTGTGTGGATGATGCACATAGCAAGACTAACAAAATGAATGGTCAGATCATCCAACAGAGCTGTGGTGAGTCCCTGTGAGGGATTATTGTCACATCGGAGGATTCTGTCTCTAAATATTAGACTTTTTGTGGCGATTGTTATTTCTCAGAAGTGGTGAAAAGTGACATATACTGAGCAATACTAAAATGGCTTGCAAAGTTTATAGAAGTGCTTAATTAAGGCAGCAGCTACCTGAAAACCAAACCTGGGGACAGCCCATGTTTGGAGCAGCCTGTTTCTGAGGATGTAAAAGGTGACCAAGAAAGTCTTTGACTTAGCCCACATGATAAGCATCACCAAGAAAGAGAAAGGCCACATTGGGATCAGGAAGGGCATTATGCTGAATGGAAGTGAGTTAAACGATCGGAACACGAAAGTCACGTGCATTGCTTGCATTATGTCGACTACATGTACTAGGAACACAAAATCAGGCACTCTTCCACTTTTACCTTCAAAAAGATTCATAAACTTTGTGAGATTTCCATGCATATGGCACCAAAAAAATTGCAAATGTCAATGAACCGAATTGACCATTCTATACCAACCTCGTTTCCCAACAAGTGGGCCAAATAAGTTAAGTTGCATACGAATAAAAGTACAAGAAAAAACAAAGGGACGGGGCAGGGCGTAGGAGAAAAGGTTGACGGGAAGACAGATTAATAAGCACTGAGACTTCCCATTTACGAACCTCACTAACCGTCATATAACAACCTCATTTATTGAAGCGGTGGCTGATTACGTTATATTCCCAGATCAAAACACTTTAGGATTCAGAACTTGAAGAGGTACGATATCGAAAACAAGTATTTTTTTTGTTGTTTGCTCCCTTGTACCTGAACTCATTTCTTTGTGAATATCCCAGGAATGGTAGTTCATGGTCCCCCAAAGTGCATCATAAAGAGGCATAAAGAGGCAGAAATTGGTCCCTAATTCTGTGTGGTGTAGGCTGTGGTACCTAGTCAAACATCAAAAGCAAATACAAGTTTTATGACAGGTTGACAAAACTTAAGCATAAAAAGTAAAAACTAGTAGAAAGTATGGTGAAAAAAAAAAACACATGAAAATGAAAAGCTTTATTGAACAAGTCCATCAAGCTTTCTAGCTTGATGAAAAACTCATCAAGTATGGTTGATGAGTTCTTTGTAAGCAAATGCCAATGTTTACTATTTGTGTGGTCCTTTAGCATAGTATTTCTAGATCAAAATATAGTGGAGCAGTCAAGTCCTTTTGTATATGTCCTATGCCCTCAAAGTAACTAAAGAGCATCTGTAGTACATACATCAAAATTGTATTTTGTTACCTCCATTATACTTTGAAGAAGAGAAAAGTACACTTAGCATCCCTATAATTTACACTAACTTTGCACCTTTCACTTTTAATTTGAACATTCTAATCTTTACACTTTAGGTCAACTTATAATGTACCCTTCCGTTAAAAGACCGTCAGATGAGCAATGAAAAATGATCATGTGTGTTGCAAGTGATCGGATTAAGTGGGTATAATCATTTTTGTTCAACCATTTTTTCTTCAAACACACTCAATAAGATTTAAAAAAAGAAAACATTCCTCTTTGGTCGTGGTGAGAAGTACAATAATAGCACTAAGGTCTTTTATCTTAATTTGAGGGAATTAAGGTCCTTTCAATTTTTTACTACACACCAGTTATATTAACACCCACACTCATTTTCCTCCTCCCGGTTCTATAGTGAACCACCCTTCATCAAAGCCATTAAAACTCACATTATCTCTCCTCTTCCCACCTCCACTTCGAAGGTTTCACGACTACCAATGAGACCTACAACAATCAAGCACTACCACTTCCTAACTTCTAGTCCACCCCTTCATGAATCTGGTCAACTGCTTCCATATAGTATTAAAGGTAAGTGGAGTAGGGATTACGAAAGTATAATAAAAGTTTATTTTACGATGAAAAAAAATTACTACTTGGAACTAAACGTTACAAGAAACTTAAATAAAGATTGGAACTAAACCTTCTGTTAAGGAACTAACCATTAATGTGTTTAACAAAACTAACGTGGTTACAAGTTAGGTAGCCACAGGAAAAAGGTGACTTGACAAATTAAGGTTGAAAATTGGTTGGTAACATTGAATGGAAGTCCTAAATGAGAAGCTGCAATAATGTACCAAGAATCAAAAAATCAACAAACAGTGCAGAAAACTTTCTAAAAAGGGGAAAGCCACAACTACTCATCCTCAATGCCTTGAATGGAGTTTATAGCTTAGACTCCAACCCTAGCTTTTCATAATATGTTTTGTTATTGATAGAATCTCTAGGAACGTTTTCAACAGACCCTTTAAATACCAAATATCAAGAACTAGATATATATTAAAATCTACCTAACTTATAACTACAAGAAACGTATCTCAAAACCTTAGTGTTAAGGAACTAAATATTAAAGATTGGCAAATAAATGGATACTTACGTGGGCGTGCAGATACAATATTTAAGAAGTGGAAAGGTCTTGAATAGATGATGAGGAATGATTTCAACATTGCAATGTCCCAAACATCTAAGGAAGTCAAAGATCAAAACATAGATGTAGATTATGAGTATTGATCCAAACCCCATTAGGCTAGTACCAATGATAGGCACCCCTATAATCAGACACAGTACTAGATGTTCCAGAAATGTAGCATGTCCAGCTGCACCAAACAACAAAATGCACAAGTAGTCTTTAGTCATTGAGTCTATGATGAAAACCATTCCAAAAAGCCAAACAATAGTTCATGTAGAGTACATATATACTGTTTTAAACATACATGTACATACAATACATATATAGGTGTATATAATATTTTTTACCTGTGAAGGGATGAGTGACTTTGGAGGAATGATGCAGCCAATGATATCTGTTAAAAAGATGCTGTGAATGCATAATTCTGTGGGTCCAATAGTAAAGTGGCTCTGAAATTATCATGTGCAGTATTAGACAGCAGAAAACCCCCTTGGTGTTCCAGAGAGGAAGGTTATCTAGTGAGGGGAAACAGAAGTAAGCCAATGAACCCACGAAAGCTTGAAGAATTAGGAAATTGTCCCTGTCAAAATAAATAAATTAAGACACAACAAAATGAAAATAAAAAGATTACATGATTTTGATCAAATAATAGAGTAAAAGTGTAGGAAAATACCAATCCCATTCTCTGTCAATTTGCTTGAAATCTATCCCAAGTTGAGACACTCGGCGATTACGATTCAGGAAAAGCATATTACTATAAGAGCTCCATAGCTGATGAACTAGGCCTCTTAGTGAACATATGATGAGTATATGCATACACAAACCATCTCTCTTTTTCCCTTCCCAAATAGTGGAATACAGTAGTTTTGCCACAAATGGTCCATATAGCAAATACTGTCACACCCATAACAAGTTAACAAGCATACTAAGAGATAACCCATTAGATTGTAAGTATAAAATATAGGAGGAAAAAAAAAGTGTTGGCTTGCCTTGTATAAACCCAAGTTATCCCATGGCCAGGCAAATAGAGGGGAACCCATTTTCCCTGGAAAACAGTTTCTTTCATAACCAGGAATCCCCTTTTCTTCTTTTGTAGTAATATTTTCCCTCTCCATTCTGGAAACAGCAAATTGGATTATAATAGGGAATGGAAAAGGAAAAAAGATACAAACTTTCCAAGAGATAGAGAAGGTGGTTTACGTTGAATCTAAAATCTTGTGCTTTTCTTCACCTTTGGCCCTTAGGATTTTTTTTCCCACCTCAATGCCCATTCTCAGTCCAAGCATATGAAGAGAGTTTGAAAGGTGGAAGTAGATAGTTGTCCTTGTCTAATAATCAATGGTTTTGCTTAAATTTTGATGCTTTCTCTTGCTTGACCTGAGATATGACTCCAACAATCAACAAAACCGTACAAATACTTAATACATTTACCTTTTTGTGTTCCAAATTCTATGGCTCCATAGCTGACAAGTTTCGAGTTGCCATGACATTCCAAGACACTTTTGTGTGCGTGTCTGTGTCTGTGTGTGTGTGTGTGTGTGTGAGAGAGAGAGAGAGAGAGAGAGAGAGGGAAGGAGAGGGTATCTAGCTTAAGATACAAATAAAAGAGCCAGCAATAAGGAGTTGGTTATCTATCATTTTTAGACTGAGTTTTGGACAAATTTATTTTTTATAAAAAAGGGGTATTATTTTATGTTTCGTGATTTTTTTATAGTTTTGTATTATTTTTTTATGCTTTTATGCGTCTCAAAAAACATTTAAGTATAGAACAAAATTAAAAAAAAAATTCAAATTATCACACTCTTTGGATGAGTGAGATAACATTAGACAGAGGAGAGCAAAGTTGGGGCACCACGACCTGCTATGATCAAAATGAGTTTCATTTCGAGTTCAAAAGTTTAATGTGTACGATTCATCTTAATTTGCCAAGTAAATTTTTTATTCAAAAAATCAAACTATATAGACATTTATTTAGTAATTAAAAATAAATAATCTGAGATAGAAAAAAACTTTTGAACCAATAACGGACCTATTTAGGAGGGAGGTGGCACATGCCACCCCCAAATCCAAAGGAAAAAAATAATAATTTAATGTTAGAATGATTTTGATCTTAGAATGATTTTGATCTCACTTTTCCTCTCTATCACTCTCTCCCCCTCTATCTCTCTCTCACTCCATGGCTGTTCTTTTTCTGAGTTGATTATGGTTTTTCCATGAATTTTCTTTTCTGCAATTTTGGCGATAATTTGGTGCCACCTCCAAATTTAATTTTTGGGTCCGCAATTTGAGAAACCTTTGCTACTGAAATGGCAAATAGCCCAACCCTATTGAAATTGATTAACCTCGGAATAAACCTTGTTTTGAAAGCATAGCAGGTTCCCGATTCCAATTCCAATTTGGAGAGAACATTCAAACCCTTGTGTTTATTTCTTGTTTCTAATGTGGCAAAGAATTTCTCCTTAAAAAAATGAAGTCAAATTTGCATAATATCCAAAACAAATTACAAGACGATAAATTTTATAATTAGAACATCAACGAAAATATTTGTTAGTTTGTTGGAGCATGACTAGTGGCCCACATAATATGCTTGTAGTAACTCATTGATTGAGAGTATTACTTAGGTAACCCTTTAACAATTATTCGAGACTTGATTCGATAAGAACTCATTTGAATTTTATTCGTCTGTTAAACAAATCAAATTCAAAGCTCAATTTTAAACTCACTTAATAAATGAGTTGAACCTGATAGTCTTCAGCTCGATTAGTCTCACAAACTTGAGTTAAAATATCAACAATATATGCTTGGAGTTCTGTTTATAAATATTTACTTTTTAAGATTTATCCTAAGTTAAGTCTTTTCTCAATTGTCATCCCCAAGTTAAGCCCTCTTTCCCATGGTGAAAATTGAACTTGTATTCTATATCCTAACATGGAGCATAAACATATAATATTTTTAGCTAATTAAAGCTTATAAACAAAATCAAGCTTGATTCAAGCCTAAGCCAACTGAGCTCGTTAAATTTTTATCGGCTCGAGTTTAAGCCGGTTAAAGGCTTAATAAACAAATTTCAATATGCTAAAATTTAATTTTATTCAGCTCGTTTGCAACCCTATCCTTAAAGATCGTAGAGTAATAGTACTCAACAACGCTTTGATTTAGCTTCAACTGCTTCCCCTATGCCTAACAACAGCCAACAAGATTTAATGATATTAATTACCTTCAATTATTCTCCTACAATTAGTCATCAATGGGTGGTGTAAGCTCCATACCACAAAATTAAGTCCGTTAGCCCTGTACCAGGAAACTCAGACAAATACATGAGAATTAACGCCAATTATTGAGATTTATCATTCCTATTTACATTGCTCGTTAAGTTGGCATGAGTTGAGAAAAGATACATAAACACTCAACAAATACAGACATCGACACAACCTTGTCATAAATAATGAACCCCACAACACGCAAATCCCGTTGTCCAACTCAATTTATGACGAAAATCTGTTGGGTGGGTATCCAGAAAATCTGCACGTGGAATTATTGGTAATAAGAACAGTGATTCTCTCGAGAAATCTCATGAGATTCCTGATTTGGAACTTCATAGTTGCCCAAAAAAAAAAAAAACGACTGAGTTAGTAGAAAGATAATAAGTAACAGAAATATAAAGGATCAAAAGTCATTCCCAATTCCATCCAGAGGTGATTTACCATATTTACTTATTATGAACACCAGGAAAGGCATCGCTAATTACCATTCAAACACGCACTACTTCTATTGACATTTATTATTTCTGGAATAAAGAAACACCCATTTTTTGCCCCTAATAGTTACTGGGCCTAAACAGCACAGAACCCCTTTCCAGATCAAGACTCTCCACCACCCAGGGTAAATATTGAGCCATCTCAACTTCAGCCTGTGGCCTAATACTAAACACCATATTGGAAACTGGACAACCTCCGAGGGGTTGACCTAGACTTAGAAGTATACTCCTTAAATCTTAAGTTCGAAATCTCTCAAGTGTTATCAATTCTTACAAAATCAGTCTATACGAGACAAAATCCTGGCTTTAAATGAAACCCCCGCAAGTGGACGATAGAATTTGTTTTCTTAAAACTAGTCGGCAATAAATTGAGATAATCTCAAAGCGATACTTCGACTATCAAATATATATATATAAATATATATATATATATGGAAAAATCTTTGGTGCCTGAAAAATTCCCAAAATTCAAAATGAATGGACTAGATTTTTTTAACTTTGTAGGCTTTTAAATCCCAATGAATCTTAATCCTTGATTTTGAATTCGGAGATGTTTTAGGGAAAAGTTCTCTGGGTGTGTAGCACTCTTACATATACATACATACACGTATATCTTTCAAGAGTGTTTGGAGTTATTTGAAAGTTTTCATACATGTATAGAAGAACAATCAAAATAAATTTCTTCCACTGTAATCATTAAGCAGTTGAAACTTTTGATTAAAGCATAAACTAGAAAATTCCAACCAAAACTAGGCTCTAAAATGATCAAGAGCCCAGAAAATGCCAAGCGTCTCGGTTCTAAACCAAGTGCTCCGGAAATCCATTATTACCGTGAAATGACGATCTAGTACTGATTGATACTCAATGGTTATGGGCCACCAACACTCTGTGATAGGGTTAGGCATACTAAACTATATGAAAGCATTACGTGTCATTGAAATCAACTCGTGCATAACAATACATTAACCTGAATAATAAAGCCTGCCATTTCTGCTGGATAGGGGGTACAAAGTAGGTTTTCCTACCAGAGCAATATCCCCAAACAGCGTACTAGGAAAAGCTCCCCATATTACTAAGCCAAACCTTGCATGTAGTTCAGAACATCACGACATATATCAAACATAAGGCGGGGTACCATATCGAGATTCGTGGAGAGCCTAAGTTAATCATGGATGAAACGATCAACTCACTCAAAATTTACACGAAGATGAACGAATATATATTATATATGCACGGATCAATAAATACCTCTCCAAACATACGCAAACTATAAGAAATTGCACTTGGCTGTATGCTGGAGAAAATCCAAAGTAGAAAGGTCTTAACAACAAATATATTACAAAGAAAGTAAGAACTTTATTGGAGGATCATGTACAAGAATAATTTCATCAAGCATTAGAGGAGGTACGATGTTTGTTTGTCACGGCCTACTAATAGCTAAAACAGATCTACCCATAAGACTGAATTTCTAAAAACAAAGTCATGTCTGTTAGTAACTATAATCACCTTATAGTAATGGTAAGTGTAGCGGGATCGACGTTTTTTCTCTTGATATCTTAAGCCAGTTGGAGAATAATCAGACCTGAAAGTGAGAATACTAGGGATTATAAACTGTTCAGAGAAAGCAGAAAACAGAAGCCCCTGAACAAATTATGGGAGACAATGATATGTTCAAAGTCAACCTGTGAATTTTCGGTTTTATACTTCTGAAGCTCCTCTTGGGCATGCATTAGCCTGCATAACCAAAAAACTTAAATACAAAAGATGTTCAAAAGCTATGAGATAATTTTATAACAATTTGATGTAAGCTGTTGTGAGGGTCTACTGTCATGAGTACCTCAACTGTAAATCAGTTATCTCACGAAGTAGTTCCTTCTCCCTATCATGAGCTGCCTCAAGCTGCAAAAGACAACAAGCATATAACATGTTGTCCTTAAATCAACAAGCCAAGAAGAGAAACTAACACATGGAGGCATCAATGCATAAGATCTCAATTTCAGTATTCAAGTCCGCTGAACAAGAAAAGAACCCATTTGCATAAAGGAACTACGGAAGCAAATTGATTGTCTTCTCGTACTAATCTGACAACCCTCCCGGGCAAAACCTGACGTACCCAATTATCATACTGGACCGGAAAACTTCAGACATCTATTTACTGAAATACACTTGTCCCAAAAGCTTAAGCTGCTAGGAAATGGGCCCAACAATGGATATCAAGCTATTCAACACCCTCCCTCACGTGAACCCTGTCTTGCCTGTGGAGATGCAACCACTTAAGTCAATAAAATATGAAGGGAAGAAGCAAAGTGCAAATGGGGAACAAATGCAAACGGAGAGACTTGACTCGAGACCTCTCCCAACTTGAGCTCTAATACCATTTCAAGTTACGGGTTGTTTTAAAAGCTTAAGCGGTGAGGAAATGGGCCCAACAATTTATATCAAGCTATTCAAACTATTAATCACTCAAAAAGATGGGACTATCCATTGAGAACCTCCCATAGTCAATTCCCTTGATTCCTCGTTTGACCAAAGATCATCATCCAAAGCTTAAGGTTCAAGTTCAACGGCCGCCAACATTTAGGTACATTGCTGTCGAACTCCACACTAAGAACTAGAGAAATTGAGAGGAAAACTGAATTGTTTTTCGCTAACACCTCAAGTTTGTTATTCATCATATCCCTTGCCCTACATGTGGAATATGAGCAATTACTAATGCAAGTAACCGCAAGTAATTTACTAATGGGGTTGTTACATAAATATGTTTAGTATTAGGGTATGAGGTGTGAGGGTATCTTAGTCTTTTTATCATGGTCTTCTTGTATTGTACTCACTCTCTATATAGATATGAATCATGTGTGTTAGGGTAATCAATAAACCCTAAACACTTTTTCCTCCAACATCAGTGGTTAGCCCAAAAACTCATTAGACCAAGTTTAATTTCCAAAACAGTCCCATCCGATTGGTTCATTATAAACATTTAGTCCATATCAAAAGCATGCACTTTGAGAGTAATTCTAATATCAGAATAACAACAGGAACATGGATCACTCTATTAGATATTTTGAATGTAGTTGCAGTTGTCAATCAATTACAAAAACTCTCTTGTTCTTGAAATTAGCAATGTAAAACAGCATTACAACTCTATATTTTCATGTTTGTCCTTAAAACTTTATCTCCTAAGCAATACAATAAGGAAATAAATAAATTGGTAACTTCAGATTACTAAATTTACTATTAGCAAACAACAGCGTTGCATGGTTAAGTATAAGTGCTCCAACATGTCAGGGCCTCATATTACTGTGATCTATATACTTCAAATGCTTTTTCTATAGAACGGAATTATTTTTCATCCTTGCTAAGAAAGATAAACTGAAACATTTAACAAATTTAACATAAAGAAGAAAGACATGAAAAACATCAAACTCATGTGGAGCCTTATTTTGTTCCATTACCATTGATGGGAGGGGGAATAGGGAAGTGCCTCTTACAGTGATAATACTTAAACTCAGGCATTGCGTCTGGTAAAGGTGCACTACCCCTTGGTCTTAGTCCTAGTTACTCCATGGTGTTGATCCTTAATTGGAAACTAAACTAGTAAGAATATCCTTGAAATGATCCCCAATCACTGCAAGGATATGAATAGTACCGTGAACTAGTAATGCTCCACAACTTCCACTTGATTCATGCGCTGTGAGGCCTTTATTACATACAGACCCAACCTTGTTTTACCTAGTTTTGTTTTTGGACATAAAAGTTGCAGCCCATAGATTCCAACCCCTCATTCTCATTGTTATTCGCTCAAGCTTTCACCAGTGCACTGGTTAATGACCCACCAATCTTACAGGTTTGATCATCTACAGTAGGCTTATTGTGCTCTTCTAAATTTATTTATTTCGAACTTTGAACCAGCCCTTAGATTCCAACCCCTCATTCTCATGGTTATTCACTCAAGCTTTCACCAGTGCACTGGTCATTGACCCACTAATATTACGGGTTTGATCATCTACAGTAGGCTTATTGTGCTCTTCTAAATTTATTTATTTCGAATTTTGAATCACATAACGTGCTTGGAGAACATGATTGAAGTACTGCATGTTTTAGTGCTGAAGTGCAACCGAAAATCTAGATTATTAACCACATGAGCTATCAATATGCAATATACAACATTTAAGCTTTTGAGATACAAGATAATTTATCTGAATGAAATTCAAGCAGGCCAAGGAACCATGCACTACTCATACCGGTGATTTTTCACCAACAGATATATTAAATGGAACACCACCTCCATCAACTGCATAGTCGATCGAACATATGAAGTATAAGTAACATGAGAATAAAATAAATGAAACTTCAGAAGAAGTGATTGCTCGAAACTTCAGAAGAACTGATTGCTCGCACCTGTAGAGTCACCAACAGAGACTTGCTTCATCAGGCCAAGAATAATTTCCTGTAGAGAACATGATAAAATGAAAAAAAATCTCACATACTTAAGGGCAATGATGTCAAAATATACATGAAACCCATACCCTTTGATGTATATTTGTGTGCAAAACAGACTGAACCATCGAAATAAGAGAATGGCCAACAAGATTTGGAGGTGTAGCATCAGATGGTGATGGTGATGGAAGAGGAAAGGAAGGATGTTGGGTAATCACCTACATAACCCATAACATTCCCATAAATTGCCCCAAACAAATGTAATACGTAGGATCAGTGTGTCTAAGACAATTTATATACAAGTAAAATCGTACATACAAAATCAGCATGAAAGGGTAAAGGAAAGAATTATGCAATTACTCTAACCTTGTATAACATGCATAAATAAAGGACAGAAAATAATCAATTTTCTTGTTTAACTTAACATTCTATTATCGTAAATTCTGGTATAGGTTTTACAGAATAAGGGCCAGAGGTTAGAATTTATGACTTCAGCTAACACTATTTGCCTAATACCTCTGAGTGAGGATAACAATGATTTTGCAGAGGGGAATGGGAACCTAGTGGTATATTTCAAACACAAGGAAGGGTTATAACTTATCAGCATAACTAGCATTAACTTTAACTCCTACTTTATGTGATTAAGTTGATTGGAAATGTACAAACAGGGGTATCAGTGTCATCTATCCTTATTTTCAACTAATATTCAACCTGATGAGTAGATTGGAAACACATTTTTGTAGTTAATACTTTACGTGACTGAATTATGTTGAAAAGTACAAACCTGCATGCTGCGACTCTTTTGTAGCAAGGGAGACGGGTCTACCTAAAATGAAATATAAAACGGCGTAGTTGGGTCGGTGATATCATGATCATTAAGTATAGGACTAAAATGTACCTTGTCTAACTCGGCATTCTCAGATGTAACTTTAAAACGTCCCTTTTGCTGAACAACTTGAGACTTTGCTTTCTCATCTAGCTCATCACTGGTTGCTGTCAAGATAAAATCTTAACTAGATGCAAAGGAAAGAAATGTATATGATGAAGAAATAGGACAAAGATAACATACATCAACTAAAGGAATTCAATTAACTTTTCTACACAAAAATAAGTTGCTTGTTTTACTTGCCTAATGTTCTAGAAGCTCTTGACAGAATTCCAGAAGGTACATCATCTACAGCCTTGGGAATAGGTGCTCCATTGCTACTTGTGATGTTCTGAAGCTGATTTTGCAATTTGTCACTGAAAATTTCAAAAATTTCACTAGAAACCCACAATGGATTGCATTGCAGTCATATAACACATGATAACAATGAAATTCTTCATTGCAATTAAAATAAACGTGATATATATTCATGTATACATATAGGAGCGTACAATAATATTTTGCCAAATAGTGCTTCCGTCTTTCAAACGCATATCATTCTGTTGGCAGCTTGACATAGGTGTTTAAATTTCAAAGACAGATATCAAAGAGTTTGGGAATACATGTGAAAGAAAAAGGTTTGATCCATCATCAGTACACCATACTATGTGTACAAGACTCAACGTTGAATATTTTTCCTATATGGTGTCTTTATTCGTGGCAACTCACGTGTGAAAAAAAATGGAACCAGATGAAACCAGAGGTACTACAACATTCACCCATGCTATGAAGACACACTCGCTCAAGCAGCACTCAGGCATTGTCCTACATCAGGTATGCATTCGCATTGTAGTATATGAGAGTCCACTAACACAAATAGTTGTGATTTCCCAAAGATGTTGAATAGCGGATGTGATGTATGAAGCTCCCTAAGACCATGATAAAAAAGAACACTTCAAGAACATGTCCAAAAACTTGTCAGTTAAGCATTGTACCTCTCTCCTTTACTAGGAAGGAAACAAACATCTGGCAAAACAATACTGCCTAATGAATTTCCCCTCCTCTGATGAGCTTGCACAGCCACACTATCGAAGATTCTCCCATTCACGACCAAACCAGGTTTTCCAACCAAACTATATTCAACAACATCCTCAAAACGGGGAGAAGAATTTTGAGAAACTTGGTGTTCCAGGGTTGAACTGGCAATGCTTGCATCATCATCAGATTTTTCATACTTTGTTCTGGAAAATAAAGAAAACATTAATACTTGGTTTACACAGGTTGATGATCTTTATCCAGTGATACGAAAGTAAAGATATTACATTCACAGTGAAATTTGTCTTGGCACATTCACTAGTCTTTCTTATCATAGAACTCCTAATAATCGAATTATTTGTAGATAGGTGACCAAAATACTACAGCAGGACGATATGAGAGGAAACATGTGGACAATTTACGCCAGACATACAAGTTGCTAGTCACGGTCGAGTTGACTGCCAGAAAAGATGGTAGATTTTGCATCAAGTCATTATCTTCCTGTGATGTACCACACCATTAGGAACTGCAGAAATACAGGGCTATATCCCAACATTTTTTACCACATCCCAATAATTACAATCGTGTAAAAAGTGTCAACGTACCGGATCAGAAACTAGTGAAGAGTGGCTCGCAGAAGACAACCAATGCTGGAATTTCTTTTCCTGGTCAAGGCCAGAAGCAGTAACTAAGCTTCCTCCTTGATCTTTTTCAGATTGAGTGTCCTCATCCTGGATCTTCCCAATCAAAGATGTTTAAAAGATTGAATACTGAACCAATATTTACAACAAACTTATGAGTTCAGTGATGAAAAGCCTAAGAGAATAAAGAGCTAGTTATTTTACCAAGGAAGCCTGAGCCTTCATGTCTTCAAGATTGAAGTTCCAACCACTAATCCCTCGTTTATATTCGTCCTACACAACTCACAAAATGCATATCAAAACCGGCTATTTTACAAAGAAAGATTCCCCCTTTGTACTAAAACAATCCTGCATGCAGAAGGTCCCATTTGGAAGAAAACCTAGGACAGAAAAGAAACGACGAGCACAACAAGATGTGACAAATGATACAAAATAGATTAAAAAAACCTGTTGCATATCATTCAGACAGAAGAAAAGAAGATTTCATCAGCAAAATAACATTTACAAGACTCAATAACCTACAACTATATTTTATTGAGAGCATTATGCAAATAAAAGTTGCAACTGGCAATGATGACATAACAGGAAAAGGGATTAATTACAATCATAAGCAAGTTATCATTCACGAAGAATAACTTGAATCCTCGAGCACGACCAACTCCACAGGTTAGAAGACCCAAAAACATAACAACAGTCGTTTGTGAGAGTGCAATCACAACAAGTTGAAGGCATTCAACCAATATCCCAAATATAATGCAATTCGAATATTTTGCTAACAACAGAACCATGGGTTCTTTGTCCGTAACCACAAATTTAGGAATTAGGGCCAACACCTTATTCACTAAACTATCAATTAGAGGTTCTGTCCATTCACTGTCAGTATTTCCTTGGACAGCATGCTCACGCCACAAGGATATAATCCGGAAATAGGACATCTTTTGAGGTGTCTTTAACAAGATGGACCCCATTACATAGATGCAGAGCTGGCAAATGCCTAATTTTCTATTAATTGTCTTCATTAACACTACTTGCTGGACACATTGCTGAAGTTTTTTGACACGCATGACAAAACGAAGTAAAAGACACGCATGACAAAACGAAGTAAAAGACCACCACTAGACTGCATAATTATCATAACAACCATTTGGTAAATGTAAAAATCATTATAACTGACAATAGGCATTTACCAACTAGAGTATCATGCCAAATTATGAAGAAAATTATGAAAGAATGTCCTATTTCTGGATTATATCCAGGTGAACATCAGAACCAAGAACCTACTACCTAACACCAAAGATCATGCCAATTTCTTATACCAAGCTGTCCAAAAAATGAAAGATACTAATGAATCATATTAAGCTATGTTGTTACCAAAAAGAACAAACTATTGATATCTGTTTCGCTCATTGAAGCAGCAAACCATTCAAACCTGTGACATTTCCTCCATTTGCCCATCTGGTATTTTCTTTTCTGCAAGCATGTCTTGTTCCTTTATCTGTAGAAAATAATTGCACACTCATTAGCGAAGAACACATTTAACTTCCACTTATTCGCAATAGCATGCCAAATCATATCCTCAAAAGATAACACATTGACCTTCAAGATTTCAAGACGATCACCAAGAGTGGGGAGCCCCTCCAAAAGTGTTCTTGCTATGTAATCATTCGATCTAGCTTTCTTGAAAAAGGAATGCTTTAACAACTTTTGTGCAGAAGGCCGCTTTGAAGGATCTTTTACCAAGCAACTAGCAATCATCTGCTTAAAGGACTACCGAAAAGGAAAACCCAAACAAATAGAAAGAATTCACGTGCCATGATCATAACCAAGCTTAAAATTAAATCCATTTTTATTAACACATACCTTAGAAAACTTCCTGTCCCTCTCATAATCAAGACCAGGAGGTGCATTTTGCAAAGTCATGAGCAATACCTGACAAATGTGAAGTAGCTAGAGATTTAAGCTGATATTTCAATCAAAATGCAAATAAGAGCATGCACCTTCATTGGAGGATACTTTGAAAAAGGAGCATGGCCATGGGCTAGCTCTAAAGCAGTAATACCAAAAGACCAGATGTCAGCCCTGCAGGAAAATTATTGCAATAAGGACCAGTCACACTGTATTTAATTAGGGAACAAATTAAGAAACACTTGCAATGAACATATCACAGACTTGAAGTTATAGCCATGCAATTGCTCCATAACCTCGGGCGCCATCCTGCAAAACAAAGATTAATCCACTGGTTAAAAAAATTAAATACATAAAGGAACAAGAGGAAGCTGATCCTTTGGACACACTGTGTTAAGATGCAAACAAAGTGATATAGAATCCTTCTGGTTTTCCTGCAAAGTATTTACTCAACTGAAGATATTTAAGCAAATGATTCCCGGTGATCATTCTGAAGGGTACGTAAGGGACCAACAGTCACCAAGATCATTTGCCAAATGGCAACCAAACCTCGCAGATATAGGATGAGTAGAGACACAAGTACAAAAGGCATACCAGCATGGTGTCCCCACAAATGTTTTTCTCATCCGATCTACCGAATCAAACAAGCAAGCAGATACACCAAAATCCCCGAGCTTAATTGCACCATGTGAATCGATGAGAATATTTCCAGCCTATTAAAACGGAAGATAACTTTAAGGCAACAAACCAGATATAAGTGCATTAGGTGATAACAACAAGATAACAAAAAAGAAGTAAACTCTGTAATACAATCAAAGTATAGTAAGTCATACCCATGCATGTTTATGAAAATTTACACGGTTCATAACTAAGTCTGTCCAAGGTGTCATTGTTTCATAATCAGTTCTTCTAACTTTGCCATATCTTCTCCCATCGTTTTATGTTAATTTGGTATGTGTGGTGTCTTTGTAAGAAGTTCAAAGGTGTCTGCTATCTTATAATAATTGGTACTTGTTTGCTGTAAACTGCACCAATCCAGAATTCCTGATAAGCATGCAGTTCAAGCTTCTCAGACTCCATACAGATTCAATAGCTTAAAACTAAAAGTACTCGTCATTGCTTTTTTACAAGAGCCAGTTAGTTATCAGGGACTTTGCAGATATCAGTTGGAACTTATACTGTATGGATTTTCCAGACCAACTTAGCTCATGCTCTATCCTAGGACCTCAAGGAAGAACCGAAGCTAATAAATACCAGCCCAGTGGGAAATTTTCTGTGTAATACAAGCTTGGATAGAATGGTGACTTCTGACTTGGTGGAAAAAGGGTGGGTGTCTCTTCCCAGAACCCAAAGGTACTCCTATAAAAAGTCTACCCACCAAATGTCCAGCTCACATTTGTGTTCTTGTTAATTTAGTTCAGAAATGAATAGCCCTTTTACTTTCAGTTTAAGTAGTTTACAGGACAGGAACAACACAACATAGAGAATCTTGCCATATCATACCCTGCACTAAAACTTGGTGAAAAAAGAATGAATTGCGTTGGAAACTACACATTAGACGAGATAAATTAGTCACCACACTGCCCATATAAGAGTAACTCGAAGTCCACTACTTTCAAATACTAGCAGACTAGGAATCGGAGTGACATACCACTTCTATCAAACATTGTAGAAGAGTTCATTTCCCCAAAACGGAAGAATAAGAAGACATTTGTGTTTACGCAAACACTACAACGTTGAAGCAGGGTAACTACACAACCATGTTTGTATGTGCGCCATTAAGGTGACAAAACAACTGAAGAAAATAAATTGAGAACAAAAAACCTGGAAACCAACAAGAGTACATGTGTATAAATAAAATTTAAATCAAATTACTAACCTTGACATCGCGATGAATGTGTCCTTGGTGATGAACATACTCCAAACCCTTCAGTACCTCGTGCAATACGGTTGCAATAACAATCTCCTCAAAACCATCAGGATATGCAGCCTTCAATATGTGTAGACAAGAACCTCCAGCCATAAATGGCATGATGACCCAAAGATTATGATCACTGACGAAAGAGCAGTGTGACTTAAGAACATTAGGGTGGTCGACCAGGATCATTGTCTGTGCTTCACGAGATATGTTATTCTGCAACGGAATGGTCACATGAGTTGAGACAGCTAAATTTTGTCATGGAACAAATTAAAATAGCCATAGCCCATCATTTAAACAGCTATATATAGGAAAACTCAGAATATCAGATAATAAACCCAAAAACAAATAGAAGACAGGAGACAGTTAAAATCATAACCGCTTGAGCTAGGCTTAAATATCCATCTACATTATGTTTCATGACTAACGCAAGGTTTCCCTAGCCTTGGCATAATAACCTCCGCATGATAAAAAACTACTAATACATGGGGAAAAGCAGATAAGAGCCTAAAAATTAAACAGAAGAAAGTTAACATCATCGCTTGAACTAGGATTCTAAATTTCCATTTAGATTAAGTTTCTATGACTAATGCAAGGTTTCCCTAACCTTCTGCATAAATTAAACAGAAGAAAGTTAACATCATCGCTTGAACTAGGATTCTAAATTTCCATTTAGATTAAGTTTCTATGACTAATGCAAGGTTTCCCTAACCTTCTGCATAATAAGCTCCAATTCTATAATCCTTTATAAGGTTAAGTAAGAAAGCCTTCAGCTAATGGAGGTAATTAACTCTTCTGGCAAGGTGTAAAAAAGAGGGAGGGGGATTGTAGGGAAAGGAGGATTCTTTCCGCTTGTTCGGTTATCAACAAAGTGTATTTTTTCTTTCTTTTTGGGGAGTGTGGTATAAGCAATTAACATAATTTGCCTCTAATAGCCTTATAGCCAGCATAAAACTGAGTGCTGGTACAGGGTGATGCAAAGCGTATCCACCTAGTAGAATGTATAGGTGTGAAAAATTTAACCTTCGATTCTATTTTTCCTTTTTTCATTCCGTATCAACTAAAAGCCCTAGTTGCCTTGTGCGTTACATTGGCAGAAAAGTATACATATAGTTGCATGTGTGCATGTATATGTTGTCTAATATTGAAGACATACCATATCACTATTAGTGCGTTCAAAATCGAGAATTTTGATGGCAACGATCTCGTTGGACGGGATACAGAGGGCGCGATGAACGGAAGCGCTCACACCCTGCCCTACCTCCTCGTACAGAGTATAATGCTCGGTTCCTATCGGATACTTTTTCTCCATCGTCACCCGAATATTCTTCTCCTTCGCCGCCTTGGGTATCGACACGGCCTCCTCCGCTACTGAACGTCGAACAACACGCAAATGCAGCTAGGTGGCGATCTACAGATCTGAATCCTGAACAAGTTTCTCTGCAATAACAAAAAAGCACAACCAATCAAACCGAAAGCGAAATACACACAAAACACGGGAGTTTCGAAGTCAATTGAGGCGCTTAGGGCTAACAGGAATGGAGTCTCGATCCATCGACGAAATACAACGCGTCGGAGCAATATTGCGGAAAGAAAATCAATCTGATTGAGATTTTCCACTTTTGAGAGGAGTGATCGCGACGGCAAGGTTGTTCTTATCGTCTATCCGGTGAGACAGAAGAAGGCGGGAGCGGGACCATCGGATTGCCGGACGGACGGGGAAAAGCCACCGGTCGTAATGCGATTTGAGATGAATATTCAAGTGGTTTGTCTCTGTTTCCCAGTGCATGAATATATGTGGAGTGGGACACGGCTTTCTTGCGAGGAGTTTTAGATACAAGTTGTGCATACATATATATGTGTCCATGGGGGTTGTATATCAACGAACTCACACGTGAACATCACGTGTTGCAAGTTGTAGGCCAAACTTGCTAACCAAAATCCATGAGATCATCCTCATTTGATGTGAAATTAAGACCCATCATGATTTTACTTAATTTGTTTCTTTCAATTCAAAAAATCATGTTAATTAAGGGCATGTATGTGTACATGTATATCATGTGTGTATGTATGTATTGTATGCCGTATTTATACTATGGATATACTATACGTATAACATATAAATTTAATATGCAAATAATAAAATACACAATTAGATTTGAATGAAAATTTATTTTATTTCCGAATTAAAAATATGTATCCTTATAGTATAAGAGTATGGATTAAAAAAGAGGTGTATATATTGTGTATATATATTGTTTGAGTTGACTAAGAATTTTGAGCAAGGCTCTATCGAGCGTTTTTTTTAAATATTTCTGTAAAGACCCAAATTTTAAATTCAATAAAAATGAAATTGAATAATTAAATTCCATTCTCATAATTTTTTGTGCGCATTTTAAGTATTTGGATCATAATTTTAAGCATGATATTTATTGAGTTGTGCATATATGATTTTGACTTGCTTTTATGCCATGTGAGGCTCAAGCCCGATACCCCAACTCAATCTTCTTTTAACCCAATTTGATTTTGTTATGGAACTTTCCCCAAGTCTAATT
>JABCMJ010012673.1:0-22154 GCA_014822125.1 Arbutus unedo | reverse complement strand
ACAATATCCATATAGTTGCAATCTTCCTACAGAGTTGATAAATGAAATTTGTGACGCCTTCAATTTTTAATATATTATTATAACAGTTTATTATAAATAAAATTTTAAAACACTCAAAGATCAATTCAATATTTCAAATCGTTTCATTATATATGATACCATCAAAAATCTCGTATAAGTATATTACATCAAAGTGGGCAAATTCCCAGTCCGTTACATATATCAAAATAACTTATCGAAATTAAACATTTACATTCTCTTTTGAAACACAAGAAATAACTAAAAAATAAATTAGTTTATATTTTTCAAAAGTCACTTTTAAGATGTTGAACATCTCTTATCAAATCTTCGAAACATGCATCCTACCATGCATCACTAATGTTTACACTTATGCCATGAGACTATAATTTGAAATGACATATAATATGACCAATGACCAATGAACAAGTGTAAACTTCTAGGAGTCATAAGATAAGCATAAATGACACACTCAACCATCTTACAATAACGTTCCATTAATTTCATCAGTCACTTTTCAATACTAATGCTTCTCTATTAACTGTTTTCACGATACCGGGTCATTTCTATTGACCGTTACATTGTACCAGTACATTAGTCATAACACAACTCATATTTTTTTCTACTGTCAACCCAGCCATCATATCTTTATGTACGCACATATAGTTATCCTCCGTGTTCCACGTTTCATAAGTATACTCATGTCCTTCATCAAGTCATCATACCTCAATTTAACAAAGTTACCCCAAAATCCTATAATTTGTCCAAACTCTCAACAATCTATAACATTGACCTTGTACCAAATGAACCATTTGGTTGATACCTAGCTCACAAAAGTTATTTCGTTTTTCTCATCGTGATTTATTTGTAAGGTAGCTAACCATAACGTCGTCATTCCTGACACTCTCCTAGAGGAGACAGTACACCACCACATTTTCTAGCACGCTCCATAGGAAGCTATCAATATCATTCATAATTCCTCATTTCATTTAATTCATACCACGGCTCACGTGCGTCATCAAGATATTATCATTAAGTGTCAAGTTGTTGTACTTGACTTTATCTCTAATGAGACCGATCCACGTCACTCCTAATACCCACATGAAGGGACCTTGTACCCTCCTAGCATACCCTGAGGAACCCAGTACATTTCACGTTTCATTTCTAGTACTCCCAAGAGGGCGTCTAGTTCACACACTCCTAGTATACCCAAAGGAGTCTAGTTCAATATTCATGTATATCACATGCCTCATAAGAATCATCTCATATCGCATCGGTGTCCACACATGTCATGTGTCACATAACTATTTCTTAACTTTATTTGAACAACATAGAACATAGGTTCCATGACTCTCATTATGCGCAATCCATCATTTTCATAACTCTCACAATTTACGTTTGTCATTTTCATTCAACAACGTATCAAAATGGCAATCTATGTTCCCTCATGACGCATCATACAATTCTTCATTCACAATATGCCATAGAGTTCTACACAACCCCAATAGTCAATGGAAAGTTAACAATTTAGTCACAAGGCGACAAACACTTATGGTGTGTATGAGAAACAAACAATAGAGACATGTGGATAACCCTCCGCCAATGTGTCATTTACCCATCACTCCACGTCATTTAAATACCAATGCATTTCAATGTCTCTCACGACCATTTTCGTTGATCATAATAACATATATAGACCATGATTTATTCACCACTAGCGCATCTCTTTACGGAGGCTAGACCATAATTTATTGTGTAAAATGCATATAAATTCATAATTCCAAAATGTATATTTCACAAGCCAAAATTTATTAACTTCACAACCAACGTTCACTATTTACAAACCCGCGTATATCAAAAGACGTAGCTTCACTTATCGCACCATGAATCTTAATCCCACCTCGGCCTTAAATCCACAACATCGTGTTCACTAAACATATAGGTAAACCCGACCTAAAGAAAGTGACTAAATCACATTAAGAAGGAAAAACATGATGAATAGTTACTAAAATTCAATATTCGAACAATAACCCCAAAGAAAAGTTACGATATAGAAAATAGTGTTCAAACTCCGAACGACAACCAAAATCATAGAAGATGAGTCAAAATAAGTCAAGTATCCATAGATCAAGGAGAAGCTCTCCTTGTGCTGAGTGATTTGCTATTGAACTCTTCCAAGTGAAATAAGTGTCTCCAAGCTTGAGATATCAATTAATCTTAAGATATTTGTGATGGATCTTGAAAGAATTTGATAAATTTGATGTTAGATCAAAAGTTTGGAGTTGGAGTTTGATAGGAAAGAAGACCTCTAGAGAGAGAGAAAAAAAATCCCTTTGAAAAAGTTAGATCATTTTCTAAAAATCTGATTTTTTTTCTTTTTAAAAATGCGCACAAAATCTGACCGGATAGTCCCCAAATCTGATCGGTCGAATTTCTCTACTGCCCAAAAAATTTTAAAAACTCAGGCCAAAATTTCAAATCCTCAGGCCAAAATTTCAAATTTGACTGGATGGTTTCTAAACCTTATTGGATGGTTTTCCAAACCTGACCTGATGATTTTAAATTTGACCCGATGATTTTTCACCCCTCATTCCCTTCCCACTTTACCTCATCCATACTCAATTACCCATTTTACGTAATACCTTTTAAGACGAAGTCATTAATGACATTCCGATTATGTAATAAAAACGAAAAAAAATATATATTTCTGGGCCTTTACAAAATTGGTGGTGCCGAAAATTAGTACGTTGCTTCAAACTTCTGTTTTTGGTTCTTGCACATAAGTTAGGCGATTGAGGGGTCGTTGTCTGACCAAAGATTCTTTGATGATCAAGTTAAAGAATATAAAAATTGAGTAATCAGGTGTATAGCAACAGGAAATCTCAAAGCATACCTGATCTCAAGGTTAAGAGTAGGCTTTAATAACTTGAGGAATGGATCAATTCCAAGCTAATAGATTGTCACCAATGGCATATGCATTCTATCGAGAGCTACTTCACTAAGCTCGGGTTATATCTTAAAATGCCCAGTAATCAGTGGCGTCATCTCTGGGACACCTACACAATCAAGGGGCACTCTTATAGAATGTCTCCTTCACATGGGTAGGGCAAAGTCTCAACGCTCAAGCATTCAATGCCCACTGAGGGTGCCTTTGCAATTTTTTATATGTTCAACTAGCAAAAACAAATATGACTCACATATTTAACTTTTTCAATGAAATTAATTTTTTCCCAAATCAAATGATGTAAAAAACACAATTTTGCAAAAATTTTACTTTTACCATACTTTCTTATATTAAATTATTAATTTTTAACATTTTTATTTTTTTAAAATAAACACATAAAGAAAAAAAATATTTTTTTATTTTATTTCACTAAAATTTTTCAAGAACAATTTTTTCACATTAATTTCTTAGTAAATGAACAAAGACTTAAAGAATACAACTCAAACTCACTATTATAACCCTAAACCTCATCACAACGTAAAAATAAATATTTCCTCCTAATTTTTTTTGTAATTGTGTGTTTAATTAGCAGGAAAATTGCAAAACTCACATCCTTAACTTTTTCAATGAGATTAGCCTTTCCCCAAATCATATCTAGTAAAAAACACAAAATTTAGCAAGAATCTTTTACACTACTTTTTTAAATAATTAAACTATTAATTTTTAACTTTTTCAAAAATTTCTTTTATCAAATAAACACATAAAGAAAATATTGTTTTTTCTTTATTTCACTTTCACTAAAATTTTTGCAAGAGCAATTTGTTCACATTAATTTCTTAACAAATAAATAGAGCCCCAGTAAGTACAACTCAAACTCACTGTTATGACCCTAAACTTATCACAAGGTAAAAATAAATATTTTCTCCCCGAATATGACCACTAATCTTTTCGCCGGCTTTCTTACAAGATTGGACAGCTACCAAGCTTCAACAGCCTTGCGTGAGCGAGTGAAAAGTTGGTGTTTTAATTGGATGTCTCTACAATTTTTGAAAATTCTAGGCTGTTGGGGGAAAAGAAAATTACAAGTTAGTCAAAAGGAAATAATCATTTTACAACATCACAGAATGAAAATTCCAGAAAAAAGTGGAACCTCTGGAAAGCTGAAGTAGCTCACAATAGTAAACCTTCACAAGTCTCTAACTGTATATCCAAAATATTGTTAGTCCCAGAATCCAAGTTCAGTCCGTTCCGCAGCAACCTCCCCTTTCTCAGGCCCTCGTGGCACGCATTGAAAAACTCATGCCTGAGCGCTTCCTCTGCGCTTATCCTGGCTCTCGGGTTCACTGTCAAACACTTGTCCACAAGATCAAAGAGTGATCTTGGGATCAACTCGAAGAATTCCGGCCTTTTCGTGTTCTGTTTGCACCAATCTCTCAGTTTTGTAGATGATAAGAATTGTACATCATAAAGATCCTGGTACAAAACAATCACTCTCAAATCTAACAGGAAAGAATTGGAAGTACTAGTTTGTTTTGTTGAAAGTGTAGAATGGGTGATAGATACCGCTGGAAATGAAGATTCGCAGTTATGTAGCTTGGCTACTTCCCACAGGTCTTCAGTCCCCCTCAACTTTGCAATCTCTTTTATGTTCCTGGCAATGAGATGATGAAGGTTGGTAAGATAGATAATGAGGATGCAAATTAGACTATATTTTGTGCTAAGAGCACGGATCCTCACTGTTCAGGTTCACCAGTAAAGGGTGTTCTTCCGACCATCAAATAAAGCAAGGAAACACCGGCAGACCATGTATCTACTTTGGGGCCTTGATGCGGTGATCTGAGCAATACCTGCGTAATCACTCAATATTACACTCTCGTTTCAGTTAACAAACAATATCCCCAGAGCCAATTTGGGTCGAAATCTCAACATATTGAGAGTTCAGAACACATTGCCAAGGAACAGAAAATGTTAAACACGTTAGGGTCTTTGGGGGTAACAGAACAGTTATTTTTTCCATTCCTCAATGTAGGTTGCTGTTTTGTCAACCCATTTCAACTCCTACCACAAAATTAACAGTAGCACTCTTAGCATTAATTTAGGAAATTAAATCTTTACGTATGTTAGTACACAAAGAAAGGAAGGACAAATGTGATTTGCAACAATTTTGTCCTGAATGGCTAAAATATTGAAGACCTAGTGCCTACTGATTCACTGAAATAAACACTAACAATTTCTCACCTCTGGAGCCCGAAAGCCCTTGGTTCCAACACAAGGGCCTTCTCTCTTTTGCTTTCCACCTCCTACAAATAATCACAACATGAGCAATCATAGTAAATAGATTTATATCAAGTCTTCAAATGCACCAAACATAGTCAACACACCTTTGCTCTTTATCAGACCAGCACCAGCAACAGCAATGCCAGCTGAGTGTAACGGCATTGGAGTTAGGTAAACAAGTTTTCTATCTACTTTACTTGGAAGGGCAGCAATTCTCTTCCTCTTTGGAGCTGGAACACTTGTTTGTTCGTAATTTGGACTCTGCATTGCTTTATGCACCAAGTTGAGCAGCTCCTTCCTACCTTGGCTTGGCATAGGTTCCCTCAACCTTTCTGTTGAAGGAGTTCTAGCGCTCGTTGCATCCTTTGTTGAAGTTATACCGGAGCCATCTGCTCCTTGGCTTTTCATCACATTCCTCCTGCCCATGTCAGTTAAGGCATTTGTTTGTTCTACAATTTTCTTTTTCGGGTTCAATGAAGGTTGCTTGGAAACTTTTCCTGCGTCCTTATTGATCACTTCTAGAGATTTGCCCAAAAGGAACTTTTGATTGTTAGGAGGAAGAGTTTTGGTATGGACAAGTGGAGCATGATTGGAACTCATACTATAGGAGCCTACCTTTGATTTGTCTGTGAAATTGCACAAAGTAGCTGTCAATCCAACCGTTAAGCCACATTAAAGGCCAAAAACTCCACAACAAAATAAGGAAATGAAGAAAATAACTTAAGCATGCTATCTTTTGGCAAACTTCACTACTAAGATGTTGGCTCATCTCATGAACTGGTATTTTTAGAAATAAATTCAATCAATGATTTGTTTAGGTGGTTTACAGTTTGTGAAATATTCAAAAATATTTTCAAAATTTGTATTCAAAAATTTAAACAAGGAAATTTTGGAAACAGATTAAACTGCTTTTCGAAAAGAAAATTTTAAAATTATGATAGAAAGACTAAACAAGCAAAACCCTTGTCTTTGTTAGAAAGTATATTATGTAACACTGCAAATTAAGACTCTTTTAAGTATTTTTAATTTCTAACCAACAAACCATAGAATATAAGTAGATTTGTCCAACTACACATCGAGTCAAATAGAATTAGAAGGGTCTGGCCTTTGATTCGTGTAGTAATGTGGAGTTTGGGCTTGGTCTAACACTTGGATCATTTCTAGCCTAGCAGATGATTGATGGACAAAGAAAAGAAGAAGAAATCTCACCAATAGTTCCATACTTTTGATGCATATCCTGTGTAGAAGGCAAATTGCAAATAACTTAATTTAGGACTATGAAAAATTGTAGGATACGTTAGAAAGCCTGAATGGATATTCTAAGGGGAAGCATTCACTCACCATGGCAAGGTTAAAATCAATGAGATAACCTTTATTGACCTTACGAGAGAAAAGGAAGTTGCCAGGTTTTACATCTCTATGAACTATTCCCTGGACAGTAAAAAGAATTTCAAGGTCTCATTAAATCGGAAAAAACTTGAAACAAACCCATGAACAGTCTTTCTTCAGTTAGCCTAGTATCTCACCTGCTTATGTAAACCTGCAAGTGCTCTGAACATGCAATAGCTATACCACTGGAGCTGGAAAATATCTATTTCTCTCTTCAAGACCTTATCAATTAAATAAAAGAACTGACATCAGACAGAGAAGACAGAAAAGAGCTGCTGAAGTTCCACATAATTACCTCGGGCCTGTCGTGCTCAACATGCTCTAAAACAAGGCACTCTGAATTCTCATTCTTGAAAGATCCTTCATACTTTATGACAAAGTTCTTACCCCTGGATTAGGAGCATCGTTTCAGCTTGAGTGACAACTTTGATTTAAAAAATGACAACTGATACTGAATTGAACTCTTTCACTGTCTTACCCAAATCGCTCCAGCATCTTCAGCTCATTATGAACATGATGTCTATTAGCATTTGCATGAGGACCTGCAAAAAAAACCAAAAGCATACCATTTCCGACAAGGTAAGCAAATCCGGCTTAAATTATGTCAAGGTGCCATCAAAATGAAATGCTGGTGGGCATTCTCTAAGCCCTTCACAAATTGATGCTATAATGAAAGCTAGTAGCTCTAGAAACCTTAGCAGCAGAGGTTTATGTGGACAGCTAGGCAAGGAAGATTCTACAGCAAATTCATGTTCCCTAGAAAAGAGACAGTGAGGGTGTTGGTTCTATTATTTTGCTTTAATCATGTAAATACGCTATTAAGTTGTGAAATGCATCTACATAAACCACTGTTGTTTAAATCGTGCCATCAACAATGCAATATCATTATGATACATAATAAGTGACAGCAGGACTTGATTCATAGCTCCATTCCCAAAGGATATTACTCTTTCACTCTTCCATTTTGCTGAAATGTACCACTTTTCATAACATGTGCAGGTTCCAACTTCCAGTAGAAAACAAGATTCCAAATAACAACAATAAAAAAAGACCAACTAGAATGTTGTCTAGGACATTGAATACTTGCATATTACTGTGTAAAAACTAAAAATATACTCCAGTTTTCAAGAGATTCATATAGAGTTATGAATTTGATCCCAAGATTTGTGGAAAAGAGATAAAGTACATGTAGTCCTTCTAGAGCCACCTTAACTAATCACACTACATAAGTCCAAGTGTTCATTTGTTTTCATGTGAAGTCTCATAAATCAAATTTCTGCCAATCTATGAGCTAGCAATATAGTCAACTAGCACGGGGAGGAAACAACAATTGCCAGACCCTGCTTTACTTTGCCTTGAAACTCATTTAAATTGTTCAGCGCAATAGCAGAAAGATTAAAGTACTCATCATACATTTAATAGCAAATGTTGTTCCATCTTTCTTTCTCTGTGCCCTGTAGACTGTGCCATACCCACCTGCACATTTATGTTTCCAAAAGAAGTTGTTGGATTCAGATAACCAAAAAAGGGCTGCCAGGGGACTCAGGACTGCAGTTGGAACCCAAAAAGAAATCACAATTTAATACCTGAGCCTTCTTCCTCCTCTATAGTAAAATGTTCAAATTTGGGTAGTGGTTTTGACTCCTGTTGATTTTACAAAGAAAGCATCAAAAGCTTTCATTGTTAAGCCAGACCATACATGATAATATAAGTTAGTTGGTAAAACTGTGATCATGAACTGTGGAAATGGTGCTCATGGAGAGCTTACATTCAGGGAAGTGGCGATTGGCTTGTCCCTTTTATCTTTGCAAATTTCCCCCTTTTTCTTAGTGTTCACCTTTCGGTCACAGTTCATCTTTAACTTCTGCACCCTGGAGATTGAGTTTCTATCTCTTGCACTCTGCAGATGCT
Organism: Arbutus unedo; assembly: GCA_014822125.1. Lineage (NCBI taxonomy): Eukaryota > Viridiplantae > Streptophyta > Magnoliopsida > Ericales > Ericaceae > Arbutus > Arbutus unedo. The sequence continues at coordinate 13,615 of JABCMJ010012673.1, read as the reverse complement.
CTATAGGGGAACTGACAGCTTTACTATTGCCCAAAACCTTGCAGAGATCTTGTTGTTTAGGGTTTAGTACATCCTTTTGAGAGGTCTTTGATTTTGCAGAGGATATCATCAGCTGCTTCTGATGAACAGAGAGCTCAGCTGCTAAACGAATAGCCTTACCCACCATATCTGAAGTCTTTTCCTCTATCTCCGGAGATGGAATCATGTCACTGCTCTTTGCCATCCTCATTATTCTGGCATCGTGTAACATCAATGCTTGAGTAGTACTGACTGCTGGCACAATGCATTCAACTTCACCTTCTTGGCAAATAGAACCAACTAATGGTTCTTCCTCTTTTTCTGGTGGAATTATGCATTTGTTATCTACCTCAGTGCATGATGTGGCACTGAAACTGGTACTATTTATCTCACCCATCTTAATTTCTTCCTCCGCACTTGCTTTATCCATTGGATTAGTTGGGATAGAGTGTTCCAGATGAAGCAGACACACATTTACTTTTTTTACTGTTACTGGATGAGGAATGCGTGGTGATCTGTCAAAATTAAGAAAGCTATGCTGACATTCTGAGGTATATGCATGTTGATTCTCCTTCATATTCTCCAAGATACTTGATTGTTCATTACTTTCAAGATCATTGTTTTCCAATCCATTACTCAATAATCCAGTATTGAGATTGAATGAGAAGGGGAACATCTCAACTACTCTACTAAAATTTGCCGATTCAAATTTCGTGATTGAAATGTCACCCACCTGTGTATCAAATCCGCTGGTTATATAGGCAACCACTGAAATATGTGACTGCATGATTGATAGGTTTGAGGAAGCATTCAAAACTACAACTCGCACGTCAATAAAACATACTTGAGCAAGAAATTTCAAAGAACCAATTTCAGATCCTAAAAAGCAAGATATACTTCATTAAGATTCAGGGAACAGGCATAAAAAATAACATCGCACTCCACTTGTGTATAAACCAGCAGTGGATCCAAAGACTAACAGGCTTAGTAATGTGCTTCTTGAATGCATACAGATACACAAGGTTGAGGCCAGAGAGTTAAACATGATTAGGCTCTGTTGAATGTTCAGGCAGTTACAGCCAAAAAATAGTATACACTATCGGAAACAATTCTCTGTTAGCTTGGAAAAAAGTGCTTGTTTTGCATCCAACGTAAGATAACTAGTTCTGAACTGACAACAGCTAGCAAAGTCCACCTCAGATAGCAAAATTACAAGCGCAATTACATGTATCCTTACCTAACAACAAAAACACTCTACTCTCTTCATGTCTTTTTCGTCCAAAGGAGAAGAGAAAAGATGAAGCTTCATGTTTTTTTTAAAACTCGAATTCCTTTTCTGTTTTGAATCTAATGATTATATTTCACTTTTTCGGCTTGCTGGTGGTGCACCTCTCCTAAGTATTGCCCATTTATTTCTGAAATGATCGTCGAGGAACGAATTGACATATTTCTGCCAAATCCTTCCATTAAATTACTGCTGGTACCATTTCAGCTGTGTTTCAATTGTTCCAAACAATAGAGGTTTGATGCTTCTGGATCCACTGTACTAATTACAGTCAAAATTCACATCGTCCAAAATCAAATCATAAGTTAAAATTTAGCTGCTCAATCGCAGTTAAATACTGAAATATTACCTTTGTGCAATCAACTTCAGTTCCAGTAGGTGAGATTGGCAAGATCCGATTCTCTTCATTTTCTGCAGTTCACCGCCATAATTACCACAAAACGAAACGCTGTACTCTAACCAAAACTATGAATTCAAAAACTAGAATTGAGTTGGAGAGATCGCACTTCCCTTACCATCAACAAAATGCAAAACTGCTCTCTTTTTTGAAACAGGCATAAGTTCAAAATCCGATCCCAGCCTCTTCCGCCTCCTGCAATACGTTCTCACAACATCTTCACTAACTCTCTTCCGTCTAAAAAGCCCGAACTCAATACGATTCAAATCCGACCTAACCTTCTGAAAAATCACGAATGCAAACGGCGATGGAGTAACAAAGCGGACGTCGGTCAAGAAGATTGGGGAACTAGGGATCGAACAGAGGTACTCGATGTAATGGATCGGCGCCCGGAACAGAAAACATCTGGAAGCGAGTTCGGTAGGGCGAGATGGACGGCCGATTGTTAGGAGGAGAGAGAGGAGTTGCCAAGCTTTGTGTAGTTCGGTGGTGGTAGTGCATGTGTTTTGCGTTGTAGTTAGGGTTGAATTTGGGAGGTGAGGTTCCATGGAGGTTCAGATCTGGAGAGGAAATGTATACAGACAAATTTGTATGTATTTATTTGAGCGTCTATTAGGAAGGCTTTTAGTGAGAGAAAGTTGATGTATGCATTTTCACATGGTGAATATGGTGATGAATCAGGAGTGTTTGCAGAGTCCAAATGTTGGGAGAGAGAGAGAGGCGCGGGAATGAGATTTGTGCAGGGTTTGAGAACAAATTAGAACGTGCGGAGTTCCCGCCAATACAATCAAAAGGATTGACGTTTTTTTATGTTTTTAAATTCCTTTTATTTCAATAGCGCATCGAAAATGTAGTAAAGGCCCGTTTGTCCCATTTTTTCCTGAATTATTTTTTTGTTTTCATTTAAATTTTATCTATTTTATTAGTTTTCTATTAATTTCTTATAAATTATTGTCATCTTGATCGAAGAATCTACAAAATAAAAAATTATAATAAACAATTTAAATCTTTTTACAAAAAATGAAAGTGAGTTAAAATAAAATTTGGATTCTTTTGTCTATTTTAGTATTTAATTTATATTTTTTTCTCTATAAAATGGACGTAAACACTAACAATTTAAAAAAAAAACTGAATAAGAATTAAGAAATCAAATAAAAAACAAAAACGTAGTCAAAATGCAGACCTTTAACTTGTGTTGGAAATAAGATTGTATTTCTAAATTTGTATCAATGATGTGAAGAACTTTCCTTTCATACGAATATTTCTAAACAAATTTTGCATTTGGGTTGTGTTTGAAGTGAATAATTTTTTAAAGAAAAACTAAAATTCTTGCTAATACTCATCTTATATTGGTGACTAACCAACAATATGGATCTTCTTGACAAGTATTAATTCATTTCCTTGACCTAACAAAAATTGATAAATTAATTAAATTCATTTTGCTTAATTTGTTTTCTTATCTTTTTGCTTTTAATTTCTATCAAATCACAAAATATGCGTGAAGAGTCGTAACACTAACACTCTTACATTACTTTTCTTGATGCCTTAGAAAATTACTTCTTAAAATTACAAGTTACAAGACGCATTACTTAGAGCTCATTTGAGTGATATTACATTAAAAAACATATAAAACTGCAGAAAAATTAAAATGGCTCGTTGAAATTCATTTGCCTGGAGAAAAAAAATTGTCATCATTAAAATGTTCATTTTTTTATCATCAATCTAGAATTTAAACTCATAAACTTAACAAATGAGTGTAAACTTGACGAATAAGCTGAATAATTAATTATTTGAGATCAATTTAAAAACTTAAAATGGATAGGGCATATTACTTTGACTTATTCACCAGTCAGCCAATCTTAAACAAGTATTAATCGAGTCAACCCCGAACCAATTTTGATTATCTTAAATATTTTAAGCATCGCAAGACAAATTAGCCGAGCTCAACTTCAAAAAATATTAAAAATTTATTTTCCCACGTATTAACCAAGCTTGAAAAACATTTTAACAAGCCAACACGAGCTCAAACTCGAATAATTGGATTCGTTTATCAACTTTATTTAGAATACCGCATATCAAATTCCTTTGAGCTCTCACTTTTGAATTGCTAGGACTCAAATGATCCTTTCAACTCCCTGTTAAGTTCCTGTAAATTTTTTTCCCAAGTGTAGACTACCATGTTAATCTTTCACACAAGTAGATTTAGACAAAGTTCCACAATTGATGGAACGTAAAATTAGTTTTAATTTTACCTTCCTCTAACAAATAAACAAGAGTTTCATAACCCCCAGTTTGATGATCCTCCTGGGCCTTGGGTTAATCCAGCGTCTGGCTTCGGCACAAGCATCCGGACTATGAAACCCATATAGTTGTGAAGCCTGTGAGTCTGTCATTAGCCTAGATTGATAATACACGGGGCTATGTGTTATATCTAATCCCAAACGTGGCATTGGTCACAGGCCGTAAATGATGAATCCGGCATCCAGGGTAGAACCACCAAGGGTTTCTTTCCCCAAAATAAGTGATAACAGGTTAGCCTGTCTAAACAGAACGGGACATCACAAGCCCACCATCTAGCCAAGAACTACTAAGCAGAAATACCACTCAGTAACCAAAATCTTTGTAGGTCAAAGAAAAAGCTGTTTTGACATTGGACAGTACAAGTATAGTACTCAAACCGACAAAGGAAAAAATGATCACTCTATAACGGGAAAGGAACACAGAAGTCATGTGTACCATTCTCAGTGAACAAAAACAAATTATACAGTCAAATAGACATGAAAACTGAGAATAAACAAGAAAACTGAGTCCTAAAACTTTGAAGCGGGGGAAATTACTCGGTTGAGGGCGAAGACAACGAAAGGTTTAGAAGAAAACCAACCATGATCCCAATGAGTCCAACGAAAAGTGCGAATTTGAACGAGAAACCAAGGTCACTTTTCCGATTCCTCCTCCTCTTCAGCATTTCCTGCAAAAGGATTAGAGAGTATGTATCTTAGCAGCTTTATATTAGGGTATACAATTTAATCAATCACAAAGCTCATACAGATCTCCCGCAATAGCAAAAGAAAACATGTTGAAGAGATGAAAAGAAGCAGTGGAAATGCTCTGAAGGGAATTACAGGGTCAGTGAGATTAAGCCAATCAAAGAATTGGAATGTAATATCCATGCCAAGTGTAATATAATTAAAAACATTTTGAACGATCCAGCCGTTCTGAATATCCAAACAGTTACCTATAAAGATCTGTATCCTCCTTTTTCATTCAAGTTGTCAGTCCATATGTCATACAAAATATTTTAATATACTTTTTCGCAAAATAACAAACTATAAGATTGTAAGGTCTGAATTAAACAAGACAATATGAAATTCCGAATCTTCTTTCCAAAGTTTTCAGTCTAGTTCATCGTAAGGAAGTGACAAATTGAACAGTTGCATCGATTAAGACAACCACCGCATGGAAAAAGAGATAAAAGCAACTACCTAACCAGTTCCTCTAGAGAAGTGCAGAAGCAGGTTTGGGCTGTGTGTGGGATGTCTTAAAGCTAATCAGTCTTGGGATGCTGAAATCAACTGGCTCATTGGGGAATCTTCTCACTCCATAGTTAGGAAAATTGCAAGGGCAGCCATGATCTACTACATTTGGCTTGATAGGAATTGCAGGGATTTTCAAGGAGTTCAAGGCTTCCTACTGCAGTTATCCATAAGACCAATTTTGACGTTAGGACTTGGGATTAAAAGGTAGCAGGTAAAAAATGTAAGACCCTCCTCCCTTAGTCATGCTCTATGTCAGTCTTGGAAAATTCCTGTCAAATGTTCTTCTAATTCTTAGGTAGCTGTACTTCTTAGGATTGTGTATTGGGAAGGTATGCCTTTCTTGAGTTTTGCATTGTTGCTCTTGCATGGAATTCTCAGGTACCAAAAAAAAGAACTAACCAGTTCCTGCTGCAGCTGTTGTGTTTGGCGAGCAACTGTATCCCTTTCGTCCTTGAGGCGTTGCAAACCATGATTCTGCATTCAAGTAGTGACAAACATTAAAGTTGCAGACTCCTAAAAAGCAGGCGAAATGTTGATAATATTGCATAGATATATGCTACCGCAATAAAGATATACAAACTGGGACCAAAAACTGATATGAAGAAATGCATAACGACACAGCAGCGAATCACGTTTAGTATTTTATTACTTTACACAGTCAGCCTTCCTTCTAAAGACATTATGGTGCATTCCATTCGACAAAAAAACTGCACATTGAGAGCACCTAATTTCTACCAGCAGAGAACTAACTTGATTTTTAATATAAACCAGGTCCAAAATTTTCAGGAAAGTTGCCGGGTGAATGTTTAGAATCACTTTTATGAAAGAAGTGAGCAAAGAAGAATTGAGTAAGCATATAATCCACTGGAAATGGAACTTGAATACTCATTGTAAGAAAATGAGGAGAAAGACCTTACAAGCATCATAACTCAGAAGTTATGCTCCAAGTTCGTTTTAACCAGAAAATCTGAGTGCAGCTAAGCTGGGTAGGAGTAATATTATAATTCACAAATTCAGCCCTTTGAGAAAGTAGTACGTTGAAATTCACAATTTTCAGAGCAGTTGACATGCATTGTTATATCCAATACAACAAAACTAGTACAATTTGTTGTAGGAAACACTGTGTCAAAGGTTCTTAAAACTGAAGGGCTGTTGAAATCAATCAAAAAATTAATGATGAAAGTATGTCTCATCGAGTGCTCACATCATCAAAGCCTGAGGAGCTGCGCATCTGCAATGAAAAAAATGAGTCATGGCCAATAGTATTTTGCATAATATCTTTCAGAGACACCAAGCCACTAAATGCCAAACGATTGATTTCATTAACAGTGTTGGCACATTTTGCTTCGCATACTAGTGGGGCCATCATTAGAAGACAGGGAAAACGGCATTCAAATGGAATCCAAATAGCTCTTACTCGACTAAATGATATGGACAAAAGGAGTATCCCTCAAATTCTGACAAAAAAGGAAACCGACTCAAACGATAACACAAAAGCAGAACTCACAGAGCTGTTATCAAAACTTCGTTTGAAGCCCTTCAACTCTTCGTCTTCCAGGTTTCCAAGGGCTGCTTGAGGAGAGAGATAGACAACCCTAAGCTTGCATTCTTCTATCGTCTTTCCACTGTCTCTGGTAAACTGGGTGCAACAACGTCCATTATATGCAGATGAACAAGACACTCATCAACTTTCGTTTCTTTCTGTTCAATAATTCCTAAGTGATATCAACAAAGGGAAGAAATTAATTCACAGTTAAAAAAGATTCTTACAGTCTCTTGTGGAAGCTCATCAATTTCGGTCTGTGGGGGCACAATTGTACTCTGTAGGAGAAATTTATCCTTGCACTGCATATCGGGAGGGTATTCTCTTTGAGCTTGAAGGGTGACTACGGATACAGCAGTGAGTTAATTAGCTAAATCCAGTCCCGTAGGTATTACACAAAAAGAAAGCTCTTATCCAGGACCCTAACAGGGTAACAGATACCCAACTTCTGGCTAACCATGCAGCACCAACACTTCTAAGAGGTGTTCGGGATGGATAAGAGATATGGCACTTCTCTTGCCCATGTGGAAACATGCTGAGCATATCCCGATGTTTGCTTCAATATTTCAGTTATTTATATGTTTCTTTGAAACTAATGACAGTCATCTGCTAATCTAGCACCAGTCTGACCTAAGAAAGAATAAAGTAGTTGGCCAATGAACCAAATGTATTGGTGTAGTATAACAATATGTGTCTTTTTTTAAGCTATGGTGTGCATAGGTTACAGATACTGTTTGTGTATATTCCATATACATGGCCTATCAGTTCTGGCATTTAACACCTACAGATTTGCTGGAACAGCCATCTGGCTTCCCAACCAAAAGATCTTTAACAAAGTAAAGAGTAGCACCTCTTATGACAGAAGAGTCCCAGGGCTGTATAACACCTGTGTTTGGTCGCACAAAGTACTTCTTTGGAGAAGTGGTTTTGACCTAGCCAAGAAAACAAGGCACAAAAGCAGTTATGCATAATTACCTGATACTCAGTTAACTACATACCAGAGTAGCATTGAAAACAGAGATTCTTCAAGAAGTTACTGTACATATTTTACCATCGTAGTACCTTGAAGGCGACATAATGTTCTGTGTTGTTGGCAACTTTAAGATCACAATAGCTTTGTTTTTCCAACTCAACTGATAAAATGAATAATGGTTAAAGTCCATGAAAGCTTTCAAGAACTATGTGATCAGAAAGACTACTACTCAGAATTGAACAAACTGCTAAATTCAGGAGAATGTAGAAAGTACTTGTGTAACTATTAACAGAGCCATTTTGAACATGAACAACAACCCAAGTGATGCAGCCCAATATGCAAGGAGACGGCAATTTCTACCAGTTGAAATGCATACTTAAATAAAATCCAATAAAATTTCCACTATATCAGAGAACTCTTCCAGTTTACTGCTTACTTTTCACCCAGGTAATCTTGTGGTCCTAACTCTAGTGACCGCTAAAACATGCTCCAAAATGCTGGCAAGTATGCTAGGCTTCTGTCAAGGAAGAATCATTTCTTCACCGCGGCCATAACATACAAAGCAACAAGTATAATCATATCTAATGACAAACCATGTTCCGGGGCGGATTTACTTGGGGACCCCACTTGAACCCCCATCAATTTTCCAAAATTTGTATTATTTTTGAGGTTTGAAAATTAGTTAATGATTTTGACCCCACTAAAATTATGATATTGCGCCAAGTATCTTAAAGTATAAAAATTACCCAAACAATTCAACTATCGTATAAAATTGTACCAAGTATTTCATCCAAATAAACAACAGGTATTTTTACTATACACATTGTGCAAAAAATTGTTTCATATTTAAAAAAATCATCTGATAAATATTGCTTTACACGTCTATAATTAAGAAGATATCTTAACTTTTTACGTAACGAATGACCGTTTCTTATATCTTTTCTTAAATAGGAAAAGTCGATGAGTGTTGTTTTGAATTAATATGCAGGTAAGATTTCATATTTACCTCTTATTAGAAGGATATTCGATATGTAATTTTAGTTAAGCTTTTGACCCCACTAGCTAAGATTTCAGGCTCCACCGCCAACCATGTTCAAGCCAATTTTGCCATGCAGTTCTCTAGGGCAATAACTTCAGCTAAATCACATTTTGCATCTCTCTCCCCTTTACCAGAACCCATGTTCTCATTCTACACTTCCCTTGGCTAGTCTCGGCATAGCAGAATGTTGCTTGGCTCTTTTTCTTGTCCTAGGCCTCCTCAAGAACCAAAGTTTCCTCCTATTCTTCAAAGAATACATTTGGTTTATTGACAACATTCAAGTATCTGGAATAAATCACTTAGCAACGTCTACAGCACCAAATTACAAAAAAAGCAAGGGTCAAAAAATATCTTTTTTCTTCCATAACAAGCAAGGGGCAAAATACCCTTGATTTTTGAGGGGGAACAAAGCCTGCACCGAGCACTCAATTTACCCACTGGCAGCATGTATACAGAGTAATCAAATAAGAAACTACCAATGTTCCATTTCTACATTTTATGTACGCAAGTTTCTTGCATCAAGATCTCAATAACGACTAAACACAATCCTCTTTCATAACATTTTTGGCATTCGCCCATCGTTTTCTCCCATTCTACAGTATCAAATTTATGGTATCTAATTCACGTAATCACAGGCCTTCATAACTTTCAAAAAGCCTAGACCCACAATCTTAATTTGTTTTCCAGTAATTGTATTGATTTCAAGTTGGACAGTCTCTCTTCCTGATTTTGTCACCTTAGTGATACAGACACAACAACCAGCCAGCTTCTTCTCACGCAATCCTAGCAACTTCTAACTTCTCTCAAATGTAACCAGCTTTTTTTGTCATCTCATTTGTTGCAAGTTGCAACTATAACATTGCCATTTTCTACTAGCCAACTTATTCTCACCACACCTGAGTAATATCTTTTAGCTTCTCCCAAGGCATTCGATTGAATTCTTAGTATTAGTAGTACAAGTGATGGATTATCATACAAAGGATCTCCTAATATATTTGGAACTGAACCACGAACCCCTCCGCGATTGGGACTCTTTGGGACTCTAGATTAAGTAACTTTGAAAACATGTACCGACAATTTCAAGGATTTCTCGATGGACTTAAGTTTGCAATGATTGAAATTTTCATTTCGATGGACTTCAGTATACAATGATATTCACAATATCCTTCATCTTCCTATTCTCAATCCTACCATCCAAGTGGCTCTATACTCTATCGATGCATCCAACAAATCAAAAAGAAAAAACCTCAAGTATCACCGGACATGTAGACCCTCAATCAAGCTAAAGCACCACCATTTGAGAAATTAAACAATCATGTATGGGAAAGGTTGAAAAGTAACTCAAATCTAATCACTGCTACTTCATGCATACGTAGTCACGACACATAAAGTTGATTCTGCTGTTGAGTAATGATCCCCCACCACCAATGTCTCCCAAATGATATCACACGGGACAGGCTGAAAATATATCACCTAATTTTTGCAGCTAAAAGCTCTTTCCGTGAACAATTAAATATCAACATATTATTAGTAAATACCAAGTGTGTCAAGAACTGGATGCGCTTTAACCAGTGAGGCAAATCATTTCCCAGCTAATTTAGAGAAAATTCTGAAGTGTGTGTTATGCAAGCGCCCGTGTGTGTGTGTGTGTGTGTGTGTGTGTGTAGAGAGAGAGAGAGAGAGGAGGGAGTTCGTACATTGGAACTTGAGCTCTTCAGGATGAACAGAGATCAACTGGCCAGAACCCGTCATGGTGATGACAGCCTGTCAGCCAAACCAGATCGATTTCCCCCAAAAAAGCAATCAAGCAAAAAACGATCAAATCAAACCTTATAGCTACCGCCGCAACCTGACATATACGAAACCAAAAAAAGAAACAAAACCCTAAGTCCGAATTTCTGTAGCTCCACAGAGAGAGAGAGAGAGAGAAGAAAACATAGAAAAGAACCTGACGAAAATTGAGGATCCAGAGGGGACTATCATGTGGCAGTGATGTGGTATGATTAGTTCGAAAAACCAGCCACGAAGATCGGGTCCGTGGTCCGAACGAAATACTCTGCTGCCTGTGTTATTATATATGTATGTATGATCGTCTAGAGAGAAAAAGGGAGAGAGAGGGGTGATCTTTGTCGTTGATCAGAACAATTTGATGGCAGACGCTTGCTTCAATTTCAGAGAGAAAATGGGGGAAGGAGAGGGGGAAAATTGGGAAAGGAAATGGCAGTAGTGGGTGACACGTGGCGTTTAATGAACGTTTATAATGACGTACGGTTCAAAAGAGTAGAGAGGTGGCACATGTCGACGTGTCTATGGCACTAACTTTGAACACACATACGAGAATAATACATCCCAATTTATTCTAATTGTTGATAAAAAGCGTAACCAGTAAATACGCTTGGAGCATCCATACTAGCCTTTCTAAATTTTGGATCAAATTAATTTCTAAAAAATATTTTCTATTTTAAGTAACCATTTTTTTAAATGTTTATTGCATCAAACTTTTTACTCTAACTTTATTCTATTAGAATATTCTTTTTTACACTATATTTGGATCTCATGAAGTTGTCCCCAAAAATAATTTTTCCATATTTTTAACTGTCATATAATGTGCCGACACTCCTTTTCATCACAGATTTACACTTGGTTCATGGTGCTACATGAATTTATGGTGGAAAGAAATGTCAGAGCACTATGTAATGATACCTCGAGACCATTTAATAATTTTAGCGAGGCAGAGTGGTACAAAGCATCATTAAATTGGTTGAAAACTAGTAAAATGTTGACTAGCTTGGGAACAATGGCTCGTCATTATTGACAAGGAGCTAGCATGTACAAAATTAGCATATTATTCGTGCTTATGGCACTCCACAAATACCTTTCTTAACTATATATATAAAAATTTAGAAGTATCGACACGTACGAAAATAACATTAGGAACAATGGGCTTACATTTTGATTCAAGTCGCATTTGCATTTTGACTTAGATAGCAATTTCTATTTATATTCATATCTAGTTAGGAAGTTTGATAGAAAAAAATCATGTGATTATCGCGTACTTTAGGAGTGACCTCTCATCTGAAATCGTATTATCATGTAAACCTATTGAAATGTATAAATTAGAAAGAACTTAGCAAAAATGACATCATTTGGAAAAGAAAATGATCCAATATTAAAAACCCTCTACTTCTTAAAACTCTTGATTTGTAAAAAAAATTATTTCTTTTTCTTTGATTTTATCTTTTGTAATTTAGATCATGTGCAAATAAATTTCTCGTTTAAATTTGTAAAATTAACCAAAAAATTATAAAATAACTTTTTTTATTTTTTTAGTTTATAAAAATTACAACATGCAGGCTTACTTTAAGAATAAATGTATCATCTTATTAGGACCAAAGTATATTGTTATCCATTTTAGTTTTTAAATTACATGGGACAAATTTATTATCTTCAATAACAATGAGAGAGATTAACCTCACATTGTGAGATACCAATTTAAGTGGTGGTAAATTAAAATTTTTCTTTATTATATAAAATTTGTTGATTGAATAATTGAACATGTGTGACAACTTTCATAATTTATAAGTGTGATTAACCATAAAATTTTAGATAGGTCACCACTTTTAAATTTTTATGAATTCTTCATTTCATCACACGACATTGTGCTCTCTCTCACACTCTCTCTCTCTCTTAAAAAGTGTGATCGTGGATCTAGAAAGATCATGAAATTAAGTGATTTATTTTTTTGCATTGTAGTTCTAACTTCTTAGAATTACAAAACTAATATCTCAAAAATAATCATTCTAGATTCATTGCTGATTTCTTCCACCGGTGCATCTATTTCGTTAATAAACTTCAAGCACACGTAAATTTGTATTTCATTTAAATTGGTTAGGGTTTCAATGGGAGATGAAAAAATGTTGTGATGAATCTGATTGTATTTTGATATAAAAAATATCTAATCGTGTTGTGTGTGATTGGAATCAATTAAAGAAAATATGTCAGTAATTATTAAGAGGTTGTCACTGAGCAAGTAAAAAAATAAAGAGAGAGAGAGAGAGAGATGAATTATGTAACTTCACGATTATAGAAAAATTCTACACCGAAAAAATATAGAATGACCATATAATCAAAATAATCTCAACCATTGACGTGAAATATCTTATTGTAAGGCTCATGTCATCCTCCCTTGTAATATACATTGTTGAGGCAATGGCAGTGCTAATGCATCGAGTTTATTTTTAACCGTTCTTTATTGAAGATTTATTAGCCAAACTATCTAGTCCAACATACTTTTTAAAAGTTCAACAGACTAGTCAAATGACTAAACATTTTACCTATTTACGACTACCTACATTTATTGGGTGTTTGGATTCTAAACATATTTTTGGGATTTTAAGGTATTTGGTATGCGAATTTTAGAATTCTGATTATGTGATTATCAAAATAGGTTTTTAGTGCCATAATCTCAAAAATAGATCCAAAACTACTTTTGAGATTTTAGCTTTAAATTTTGAAATTTTATTACCATTGTATCCTAATTTTTTTAATAATTTACAAATATTACCCTTATATATTTTACGATAATGAACTATTTTTTTGGTAATGTGTTTTGTATTGCATTTTTTTTATCATGTAACGGAGGTATAATGTAGGGTTCTGAATACCGTATCGGTTTGAATACCGGTTTGTCTATTAGTACGGTACATACCGGTACCGGTCATATACCGGGTACCATATCGGATTTATTGCATCTATCTATATATATATATATATATGAGAAAGAGAGCCAACAATAATAATTTCTTTTATGATTAAATTATATGA
>JABCMJ010012672.1:0-26179 GCA_014822125.1 Arbutus unedo | reverse complement strand
TTTGTCGAATCCTTTCTATTTCTGCATTTTGGCTTTGGTTTCTAGTTCGAATTTTGGGAATTATTGTCACATACAATCAACTCAACGAAACAACAGAAGCATCAATAAGAATATATTTACACACTCTCCCGCTCTAAATACATTGCCCAATTCGTAAAACGGGATCAATATGTTCTTTTAGCTTATAAAAAAATTGAAATTACTTCGGACAAAAGTATATTCTTTTTTAGTTTCGTTTTGCAGGCCAAACAAATTTTTTCTGGAACAGAGGGAGTACAGTACAAGAAGGGAAACACCAAAAATTATAATGTGAGATGGGCTAAAATCAACACCCATAGCTGAACCTTTCGATCAAGAGTAGTTGAGTCACAACCATTGCTCTGGGATTTTTCTCTTACCCTGACATCTTACCTATAAAACTAAAAGGTGTACACATACTAGATTCTTATTGAATTCTGGACTCCACAAGCCCAATTTACTGTATAGGACACCTCCAATTTGAGTCTAATCTAAACACAACATGTGGTAATCTTTTCAAAAATTTCTTCAGTTTTCTACCATTGTTTTTTACTGTTCTGTACTAAAAAGAAAGCAAATTGAACAATTTGCGAGTCTGTGACAAACGGCTCGTGTCTCGCAAAATGGAAGGCTTAGAACTTTCTCTGGAATGCTTCGTATTCCTGCACTATTCTAATTTCTGCACATCAAAGTTCCCGCACGTTTTTAGGAGGGGTTTGGTTAAATCAAAGAAAATATCGTACAAACTTCATTCTCGAGCCCATATACCAGAGCAAACCTGTATCCACTCCTATGGTTTCTTGATCACTCGTTTCCACCTGTACCTTTTCGTGACCTTCAGCAATAGCATATTATCCCATGGAGCTAAGGTCCAAAATGTGGAAGAAAATGGTGTTTCCTTGACTCTTCCTCGTGGTTGAGTTTGTTTCACTTAATCCTTACATCGTGGCTAGATATCCTTCCGGTGAGTAAATCTCAAATCAAATATGTCACGTGGTGTCACTCATTATTGTAGATATCTTTCCGGTGAGTATATCGCAAATCAAATATGTCACGTGGTGTCATTATTGTTATGCAGAATCCAAGCCACCATTATTTAAACACAATTTGTTACAGGATTCTGTTATGAGCTTATTAAAACTTGATGTTTATAAAATTCAAAAATAGTTTGCAGTTGTTGAGCCCCTACGATAGTTTTTGCTCTTTTGTGTAGAATTTGTGTCATGGAGTTGGTATGACAACCACTGAAACACCAACATAGGGAGGGAAACGAAAGCTGAAAGGAATTCTTTTTTGCTTAAATGTAGTTGACTCATGAGATTGCATATTTCTTCAAAGAGTGAAAAGTTTAAATCTTTGGTTCTCCAAAATAATTCTCTGAAAATGGAGCTGAAAACAAAAGTAATCCTTCTGTTGGTTTTTTCCTTCTTATAGTTGTTTGATCACTTCTGACAAAATCCACATGGAAATTATCTGCAGGATATACAAAGGATAGAAGCAGTATTGTGGTCATAGGACTCAATGTCCACACAGCACCAGTTGAGATGCGTGAAAAACTTTCCATTCCCGAAGCACAATGGCCTCAAGCAATCAATGAGCTTTGTGCTCTGAACCATATTGATGAAGCTGCTGTTCTTAGTACTTGTAACAGATTGGAGGTTTATGTTTTAGCTCTGTCTCAGCATCGCGGGGTTAAAGAAGTGACTGATTGGATGTCAAAGGTATTCATTCCTTCCCCCCAAAAAATGGAAAAACTATTTAAACAGTAGAAAGATATAGATGATGGGAGAAGAAGTGGAACAACAGAAAACACAAAGATACAATTTCCCATCCAATAGTATGGGTGATTGAGCATTTGGGATCATATGATTTAGTAATGCTTGGCGATCCACTTCAATATAGATCACTTTTGGAGCTTAGTTGCCTGGAGAAGTAGGCGTGCAAATTTCCCCAAAATTGAGGCCATCTAAGATTGAGTCTTTGAAGTTTTTCATGACTCGAGTGAAGTTTTTTTTTTTTTTTGTGATGATAATAATTCTAGGGTTTTAGGACTCACCCAGCTTTATAGTGTTACCCTTTGAAGTATTCAGTATACATTTTCTCTCTCAAAAAAATTGTTGATTGAAATTGGGTGGACTTGGTGTAACTGTAAACTAAGCATTTGCCATTATTTGTATCAGAGTTAAACTAGAGTGTCTTCTTTGACAGCCAAGCTTTACGATTGCACCAAGCAACCGCTCCTGTAAATGGAAATATTTGTGCCCATGCACATAAGATGCATATTCTATGTACGCACATTGCATATTTTGAATAAGAATGTGGAAGTGACCATATTTTTGCTTCTATTGGCAGGTAAGTGGGGTTCCTGTTTCTGAGCTTTGTCAGCACAGGTTTCTGCTGTATAATAAAGATGCGACAAACCACCTGTTCGAAGTATCTGCTGGCCTTGATTCTGTTGTTCTAGGAGAGGGTCAAATTCTCGCTCAAGTAAAACAAGTTGTAAAATCCGGACAGGGAGTCCCTGGCTTTGGTAGGAAAATCAGTGGGCTATTTAAGCACGCTATCACAGTAGGAAAGCGGGTGAGAACAGAGACCAACATATCGACAGGGTCAGTTTCAGTTAGTTCAGCTGCTGTAGATCTTGCCCTAATGAAGCTTCCAGAATCATCTTATGCCAATGTTAGAGTGTTGGTTGTTGGAGCCGGCAAAATGGGTAAACTTGTGATAAAACACCTGGTCGCCAGAGGATGCACGAAAATGGTGGTTGTCAATAGAAATGAGGATAGGGTTGCTGCCATTTGTCAGAATATTAAGGGTGTTGAAATTACATATGAGCCCCTCTCAGAAATGCTTGCTTGTGCTGCAGAAGCTGATGTTGTTTTCACAAGCACCGCTTCAGAAACACCATTATTAGTCAAAGGACATGTTCAAACATTTCCCCCTGTGAGTTATCAAATCGGAGGGAAAAGGCTTTTTGTGGATATCTCCGTTCCTAGAAATGTGGAATCATGCGTTTCGGAGCTTGAAACTGCATCTGTTTTCAATGTGGATGATCTAAAAGAAGTTGTGGAAGCTAACAAGGACGATCGGTTGAGGAAAGCGATGGAAGCTCAGGGAATTATCGAGGAGGAAGTGAAACAATTTGAAGCTTGGAAGGATTCTCTCGAGACTGTTCCTACGATCAAGAAGCTTAGGGCATATGCTGAAAGAATTAGGGCTTCAGAGGTGGACAAGTGTTTGTCAAAAATGGGCGATGATATTCCAAAAGAGAAAAAGAGTGCTATTTATGACCTTAGCATAAGCATAGTAAACAAGCTTCTTCATGGTCCGATGCAGCACTTGAGATGTCAAGGGAATGACAATCGATCTCTGAGTGAGATACTCGTGAATATGCACGCTCTAAATAGAATATTTGGGCTTGACACTGATATATCTGCTTTGGAACAGAAGATTCGCGCCAAAATGGAACAAACACAAAAGTAATCTCCTTGTAAGATTTTTTTTTCGCTTTCACCATTACCTTAGATTCAAGAAGAGGAAAAGAGTTCGTCGCCATTTTGTCATTTTGATTTAGATGGAGTGGCATTCCCTTACTTGTGACTCGAGGCTGTCATATGCTTGTAGTTTGTAGAACATACTAATTGGTACCCGGCATGGTAGAACTGCCATTGAATTTCTTGAGGTGAACTTCACACAGTAGAGAGAGAGAGAGAGAGAGAGTTTTTTCTTAGGCGCGCTGGGGCTGTGCTTCAAGCATTTTGTTTGCTATGGTTGATGAATGATGCCAGTGCTGAACTATTTTACTTGTAATTAACCCGATTCATTAATACAAGATTCTTTACTGTTTGATTCAGATATCCACGGAGTTTTTTTTTTGTGCGCGCTATATTATTCTCTTATATACTGATTAACGACATTTGATTAATTTCAACGATAAATTTGTTTACTTTGAAAGATTATACATCAACGAGACCCCAACGACCTATATTTTTACTCATCTTGTTCACTATATACATCGATGGAACTGGAAGTTCCCTAGTTGTTCATAAGCTCAATTCTTGAATCTTCTTTTGGAAAACTAAGAGGTACAATCACTTGAGCTAAGTTTCAAGTTCATTATTCTAGAGGTTTAACTCATGCAACTAGACCATCTACAGGTTTTTGTGGTACTATATAGTTGGCCTCTCAAATTGTGGCTGAGTTTTGACTAAATTACTTTTTATTGAAAGTTGTCAGTATTATTTGATGTTTCGTAATTTTTTGTCAATTTTTTTTGCGTTCCTTTATTTGTCTTGAGGAATTGGAAAGTACAAAAGTATGAGCCGAAATTAAAAAAAGTTTGGATAAGACGATGTTAAAGACGTCAAAAATAATACTAAAACACTTTTTTCAAACCCTTGTCGTCTTTTATAAATTTTTAGAGACTTTTTGTTCATTATATTATACTTTATAGATTCATTTTGGCAAGACAAATTATTGCAAGACTCCCATAGTAGTGAGAAGGCAAAGAAGTCAAACACATCCCAAAGTCTTTGTATCTTTTGTCTTGACTTACGAGATTCGTCGTTTTAATCTATTGTGGTGATGCTCAACAAGATGGCCTCATAACTCAGTTGAAAAATGCAAATCTATATTATATTCTAAGCATGTGTAGTCCACGTGCCAAGCCTTCTTCAATTTACCAAAAAAAAAAAAATTGAAAAAAAAAATCTGCCTCGTCATAGGAAACCTTCAAACTTTTTTTCACTTCTAAACTCTCTTAATAGATTTTTTATATTTTAATAGCAAATCGTAAAACGGCGAAGGAATTTCATATTTTCATATTAATGCTAAAATTCTAATTCAATGGATACTCCAACCGGTCTATGGGGTAGTGTTTTTTGAAGTTTATCAACCGTTGGTCGATTTTGGTTTTAGAATATCGAGCTGGTTTTAGTTTGGATTTGGTATAAAGAAGTATTCGCACTACTAAACTTGAACTTGAACCAAATTCGAAACCGACCCGAATTGTATTACAGATATGAAATAGTTCAATATATATGTGTGTGTGTGTGTGTGTGTGTGTGTGTGTGTGTGTGTGTGGGACCGGATTCGGAGACACGTAAAAAAACACTCTATCTCAACCGTTAAAATCAACGGCTAAGTTAACACACTCTCCCCCCTTTCTCTCCCCATCACGTCCTCTCTCCCCTCTTCCCACACCTTTCCCCTCTCCATCTCCAACGAACACAATTTCGACGACGGCAACCCTTCTCCAGTGAACTCAACCCTGGTGACCATAGCACGTATAAGTCATGATCTCTTCTCATCGAAGAAATGCAAAAGTTGTACCCAAAGATATCTCATCACCGATTGTTCGATGGAGGGAACTATTCGTGCACTTTGTTCATTGTTTTCTTGTATGCAATAAGAAAGATTTCTGTTTTGTATACAATTTTGACTTTTGTCATATTTTCTCTGCCCCTTTAGGAATCCTGGTGTTCTTATCTAGAATCGTTATTACATAACTGTTTGTAATGGATTTTTAATTTTTTTATTCTTAACTAATTTCTTCTCATTCTCTTTCAGAAAAAAGAAAGGAAAAAAGAAAGGGGGCATTGGAGTTCTGCTGCTCAAGAGCTCTTAGTAGAACATGTTCCCACATAGAAGAATTGATTAACAATGGGTTATTCAGCCAATTCACTTTAATATGATGCTTGGGAGATGCCTAGAAGATTTGAAGATTCAGATTCAGATAAAGTAAGTGCATAGCTCGGCATTAATGGAGTTAGGTTCGTTGTAGATCACAAGTAGCGAAAAGGTGTGGGGGGAGGGGAGAGAGAGCATCGATGGGAGAGGGAGAGAGGGAGGGTTAATGTATAAAGAAAGAGAAAAAGGAGAGATAGTGTTTTAATCTCAGCCGTTGATTTTAAAGGTTGAGATGAAGTGTTTTTTTATGTGTCTTCAAATCCGACCCCTATATATATATATATATGTATATGTAAATTTGTATGTAGATTATATTAACTTTTCAAGTTCTTATAGGACTATTCATCTCTTCTTATTCCTCAAAATTGTTGTTGTGGGCAAACACCACAAGGAAGTTGAAAATTGTAGTCATTTTGTTTGCTTATATTCAATACTTGAAGGATTAATGGTAACATCTCATGGCATGATGATTTTTTGACTTACATCATATAGCTTTTTTTTTCTTCATCTTTTCAATAAATGGAATTCTTAAAGATACGGATTTTGTGTTGTTCGTGTAAAATTCGAATCCGAACTTCATACGGTTTGGTTTTAGTTCACTAAAAACCATACTGTCAATTATAGCTTTAAATTTGTGTATAAATTAATGTTTCAAGTTTAATTATGGTAATAGTAAAAATCCAAATCAAATTGATCCATTGCTATTCCTAATTACATGCTTGTGATATTCTAAAAATAAGTAAATGAATAGATAACATGTTTAGTGGAGGCTAATTACTTGTCGGGATCTACTTATTGTTTATTTAAATAATTTTCTATCTTAATTAATCCCAAGAAAAAATATATTTAAATAAGCAATAAGTAGACAATCATTCTTCACAGGAGAAAGCAAATAATTATTCTTTGTGTTGCTATTATATAGTAAGAAATAAGCAAGTGAAACATTTAATTCTCAAATCTGTTTCAACAAAAATTTTGTGACCTAAAATGAATTTGTCATAATTTTATAAAATACTTGAGCGGTTTATTGTGCAAGAGTCAACGTGTTTATCGTTCATGCAAAAACTCTTATTAAATGGCCGAATTTACATAAATTCTTGTTTGTTTAAGAAAACAGGTATTATTTGATGCTTGCTTTGTAATATTTTTTATAGCATTTTGTGAAAAAGAAATTGTGATTTCTTATTGCTCTAAGCGAGAGGAACCAGAAAATATAGATTGAAATTAAAACTAAAGTTTTTAATTTTTTTAGGAAATTTTTTGAGACTTTTAACATGAATAATTAATCTAAAGAATTTGTTGATGATAAAAGTACCCAAAAAATTAGGAAAAAGGGAACCTAATTGGCAAAATTAGCAAAAAGAGTACATTAAGATATTTCACTCCTAGTCTCTTACCAAGGGATCACTCATTTCTAGCCCACGGCTCAACAACTCTCTCTCTCTCTCTCTCTCTCTCTCGCTAGTAGCTTGCTCTGCTTCTCACTTCCCTTCCACGGAGATCACTTTGCGATCTGATTTTGCTCTTCTGTCCCTCTTCGAAGGCTCTCTATACTAAATTCCGATCAGATTAAGGTATTTCTTCTCTTTTCTTTTCTCTTTCTCTCTCTCCATTTCGTTTCCCATCTGCCGTTCAATTTTTCTTTGTTGCCGTAATTGTTTTTTTCTTCGTAATTGCTTTTTAGTTTCTTTTTGAATCTCTGATTTTCTGTCTACTTGGATTTCCATCTGTCGTTCAGACTCTTCTCTTGCCGTAATTGTGTAATTCTGTTGCTTAATGTTTTCTTTATATTTCAAGATTTTGAGGACTGTGATTATCCATGAATTTGGTCTTGTAAGTTGGAGCCTATGTATTCAGTCCAGTGACTGATAAATTCAAGTTACATCCTGCCAGAACTTATTCTGTTCTTATTATTCATTGTTTGGCTGCTGAGAAAATTGAGAAGCAAGAAAGGTAGATGGAACCTTAATTTGTATGGTTCCTTTTATTGATCTTGAATTCAAGAACTCATGTAGTATCTTGAGATTGGATATTTATTATTTTCAGAGAATGGGAGGCAATACAGAGAAGAAGACAATGGCTTGCTTATATAGCCATGCGGAAAAGAACCGTACTTACACTATACATATAAACTGATTCCTAACTAAACAATCAGAAAATCAGCGCATGGAAAAATACAAAATGCCTGCTTGCCAGCTCGCCTATCTTCATAACTAACTCCTTACTAACTTGAACTTGATGAAGTCTTTTTGCTGATGAAGACTTGATACTGGGTTCTACACTTGACAGTGTGCTGTTAAATTCAATACCTGAAGTTTCTTTGTTTATATTTCCTGCCATTTGCTGGCAATCCACGTGTTTGTGACTTGTTTTTCTATGGTAGTAGCTTTTAGATTCTTATTGAATTTGGCTGATTGAGTTAAGATTTGTATTTGTATATGCGGTTTAGATGTATGTGACTGTCAATGTTACAAGGACTCGGGTGAAGTGTCAGACCTTCCTAAACTTGAATAATGGATATTAGAATAGGTGTTGAAAAGTAACCTATGGATACCAGGTACAGGGACACATCCTGAATACTTGTGTCCCTGTACATATGGATACTTGTGTCCCTGTACACATCCTGAAAAATAATGTATGGATATTAGAGATCCCTGCATAAAGTATTCGTGGTGGAAAAGTCATCATTTGCGTAAGGTTGTAGGATATGTGCTTGATAATTTTAGTTGGACACTCACCCATAATGCATACTTGGTTTTCCGAGTTTAGTGCAGAAGCGTATTTGGTATGCAAGTTTAATGCAAACTCTACATAAAACTCTCATATTGTCCATGGAATGTCCTATGGCACCTTGGAAACACAATTGACCTCAGAAAATAAAAGGGTATATTTGCAATATGTTGCAGTGTGACAGTGTCCCAGTGTTGCTGACATGAAAATTAGAGGAGCCGACCCATAGATACAATCCCGTACTCAATACCCAGGATTGAGTCATGGTAACTTGGTTCTGCAGATTTATCAGTTTTTTAATAAGAATTTTTTTATCTTATGTTATAGAAGAATCGCCATTTTTATTCTGCTGCACCCTGTAGGCCTGTACCACATCTCAGATTCTCAAATCCCTTTCCCACAACTCAATTTGTCTTTGATTCTTTGAATTGCTTGATCGGCTGCTTGTCTGTGTCTTCTCATAATGGTATAACTTCACTAATGCTTCATTTACTCTGACATCAAAGTGACTAAAGTACTGTATTAGACATGTTGATCGGTATGTGTTTAGCACTCGGTAATTTATGGTTGTGTTTACTTTCTTTTGAATATGAAACTAACTACGCTATACAATACGGACTCTTATTGGGTTCAATACAAACTTCTGTTCGATTGTTTTCTGAAGTTGTGAGTGGGTTGAGGAAGTTCTTTGCTATTATGTCTTAAAGGTCGCCAAAAATAGAATAATAGTTTATTACTTATGGAAGATGTGTTGCTGTGTCTTCTCGTAGTTTGCGATCATGAAGGACTAGTGCTTGCCCTTGGATAGATTATGTTTGTTATGATGAATGGTGGAAAATGTAAACTTATTCATTAACCTTGAAGGTTCCAGCATCCCTATCGGAACATTTTTGACAAGTTTCCAAGTAAGGCGGTGATTATATGCTTGGTCATGTTGAATAGCTAGATGCACGTTGTTGGCCCATTGCCTAACAGCTTAAATTTTGGGGATACATTGTAACCTAACATGGTATAAGAGCTCAGGTTGGGAAAGGTCTTTGTTCAAGTTTCTTTGTTTGCATTTGCTTCCCTGTTGGATTCTGCTTCTTCTCTTCGTATTCTGTCCCGCTCTATCTATGCATCGTCGCATCTTCCCGTGCAAGACAAGATTGCACGTGAGGAAGGGTGCTGACTGCTGAATAACTTGATATACATTAATCAGCCCACTTCGTAACAGCGTAAACTTTTGGGACAATATGGGTAAAACTTAACAATTTATGCGGATGATAGTACTTGTAAGTTGTTAGATAGAATGTGTATTTAGTGATTATGTTACACTTTTCACTCTTTACGCTGCATAAAGATTCCAGGTGAAATGCATTATCATTACCTAGATTCCCCATTGATGACAATTTTGAAAGCAATCTTTATCTAAATTTTTCATTGCATGTTACAATCATCTCGTATTATTTGTCATCGAATTAGAGGTCCTTAATTTTAGGGTTTCAGCACAGGACGAGTTCAAGCACTATTGTAGACCCTAAACTGACAATCCTGCTATGAGTCTGATAATGTTGGTTCCAATTTAAATGACTTAGAGTTGTTTTAATTCGTGGGGTATTTTCCCTTTCTGAGTAATTACACAGTTGAAAACTAGCGTGTATTTATATTCAAGTCCAGTAGCCAGTAGGAGATTGCTAGTGCAGCAGTAAGAGACTTGGTTTACGTTTGTCACTATTTTAGTTGATGTCATCTGGCTTGTATTAATAAGCTTGAGGGTAACATTTGGGCTCCTTGTTCGATGATATCAACTGATGACATTGAGTACGGTTCTTGTACCATATACGCCGTGCATCAACTGCCAGTATAGACTTGCACAACATGAAGCAATTTATGAAAAGGCTTCTTGTTTAATGCCTGTGATCTCTGGAAACCTGTAATCTTATTATTGGCACCTCTGTACGCTACAATCAGTTAGCTTAAACACCTCTTATGTCACCTGTGTTTGAACTTATAGCCTACTTTGGTGCCAGTAAGAGGACCTTTAAAGGAATGCTAAGTTTGTTTGAGTCCCGGCGTGATCGTTCCATGTGAACAATGTCTTGGAGTAAAGCTTTTGTCCGATAAGCACATTTTGTACAAATGAGAATGTGTCACTTTTATAGCTTTTACTTTGATTGAACTTCATGCAAAAACGGTTTGCTTATTATTTTTTCTAAAATTATGCATGTAATCTTCTGACTAAAATCTTGTCTTTTGGATGTTTTTTCATCTCCTGGCTCTCTATCTATCACATGAATGAAATGAGTTTCACGGATTTTGTTCTTTCCTAGCTCACTTTTCACGTCTTCTATACCGATTATCATTTTATTCAATTCCTATTCGCTTAGTGAGAGAGTAGGGAGTGAAAAGTGGATTGAAAACTTGGGCCGGCCTTTAAAAATTATTTGGTTCTGCTCTTCCTTTCTTTCTCCTCAACTAATGGGAACTTCTGCCTTTCATTTGTCTTGCAGGGTATAAAATGGAGCTGAATGCAATCAGAGATGCATTTGATAGAGTAGTTAAGAAGCAAAAGTTGTCTACTTCTAAATCCCTGGAAGTAATAGACCAAGTTGGCCATGAAATTGAACAGGTACTGGCAAATATCCAGTCCACTCGGGGCCCCACCTCTCCAGCTGATCATAAATCCATCCTCATGGAACTTAAAACCAAGCTGAATGCACTTGGCCCACACAACCAGCTAAACGCATCCCAGAAGGAGCTAAACACAAACCTAAGCAAGTACCAGAAAATCCTAGAAAAATATTTCAACCCCGACATTTCCAAGGCGTACAGAAATGTTGAGTATGACCCTCACGTACTGAACCATATCATTGCATTCCATTTTTACCGTGTGGGCTTGTTTGACATCGCAGACAGCTTAATAAATGAGGCTGCGGAACCAGAGGCTGTCTCCATCAAAGCACGATTTTTAGAGTTGCATCAAATACTGGAAGCTATGAGGGCTAGAAACCTTGAGCCTGCTCTATACTGGGCCACCACCAACCGCGAAAGCCTCAATCAGATCGGTTCAAATCTGGGACTGGAACTTCACAGGCTACAATATGTGGAGATTTTGCAGAGTGGTACCCGAGCGGATGCGCTGAATTATGCCCGGACACACCTTTCTCCTTTCGCCTCTCTTCACCTGGATGAAATCCAGAAGCTGATGGGTTGCCTTTTATGGATAGGAAAGCTCGATAAATGCCCTTATTCTGAGTTCTTCACTGAAACCCATTGGGAGAAGTTGGCGGATGAGTTGATTCGGCAGTTCTGCAGTTTATTGGGGCAGTCCTATGAGAGTTCATTGAATGTTGCAGTAGCCGCTGGAGTGGAAGGATTGCCAACATTATTAAAGCTGGCGAATGTGATGGCTGTTAAGAAGCAGGAGTGGTCGGAAATGAAACAACTGCCGGTCCCTGTGGATTTAAGTAAGGAGTTTCAGTTCCATTCGATATTTGTGTGTCCAGTTAGTAGGGAACAAGAGAGTGAAGAGAATCCTCCTATGCTATTACACTGTGGGCATGTTTTATGCAAGCAATCTATTATGAAACTTTCCAAAAGCGGCACGCAGAAGTTTAAGTGTCCATATTGCCCCCTGGAGGCTTTGGCTGCCCAATGCAGGCAACTTTATCTCTGATGCAATTCTCCCTCCATCTGACTGAATATCTTGGTGTACCGGTATTGTGGGGTTGTGTAAATAGAAATCCTTTCTGAATTCATGTTTTCACTTTATATTGATTGAATAGAATAAAGGAGGAGCAAGGTTGTTTCTTGAGAATCATGTATAAAGCTGTAGTGTTGTGAAATTTGGTTCCAAAAAGCATTGTCTATATGATTTGAGAGGTTTGAGTATTTTCTTGTATGCAGTGAGTTAAGGAGGAGTTAATAGCTATGATTATGGTTGAGGTTTTCAGACTCGAGATAGGGCAGCTGCCCACCTTGGGCAGAAGACGGCTTTGCAACTATGGATCATATTTGATTGGTCAAATTAGTGGTTGGAAATATATAATTCCATCGGACCAATTATTGTTATTTATAATGCAATATTTAGTAGATACCGTAATCTAACAGACCGATAGTGCCAAATTGTTAATATTATATTTTATAATGAGAAAGAAGATCCTCTATAGTTACTGGAGGGTCCTGTTTAATGATTTATAAATCTTTGGTAAGTCACTCCAACCATCCAAACCATTCAAGTCTTAAAACTCATTTGTGAACATAAATCACGTCAAAAATTATTGAATTATGTTCATCAAGTATCAGTTGATATGTTTTCAACACACATTTATATTAAAAACAAAAAAGATAATCTATCAATTGGTTCTGTTTGATATTCTTGACAAATTTCAAAAAGTGCACAATTCAGATCAGTGAAGTTGACTAGAACAGAGCCCACAAAGTCATTAGACGAAATCTTTCAGTAACTGGAAAAACAACAAAAAATCTCACAGTTCAGGTCAATAGCCATTCTGTATCAGCTGAGTATAAATTGTAGCATGGTTGCATACAATGGTTGATTTCCTATCCCCAACCCCTGGAGCAAACTTAATCCTCTTGTTGCAACATCCTCAGTATTCACTACAGCGCCAACCAAATCCCCATCTTGTTCTAAGATGTCCATTAGCAGGAACTGCTCAAGAATTTTGTTTCTTCAAATCCTGCCTGAACTTGGGAAACGGAGAATTCGCAATCAAATTTGTGAAATGGAGAATTCCCAAAAGCATTTGCGGTATTGAAAATTCCCACCATGCATTTTGAAGTCATCAACCGGTCTCCAAGCTTTGACGGATCAATTGTGACAGAATATCGACCCATGTGTCTGGGACACCTGGTAGGCACCAGTGCATGCAGTCTTGACCCCAGATTGCCACAGCATCCTTCTTTCCCAACCAAATCGCCGGGTGGGCATCTGCTCTAAACTCACTCAAATGAGTCAGATCAAGTAAATGAATATCAGTGCCTTGCAAAACCTCTTCAATTAGTTGATTCAGCTGTCTTGCTTCTTTATTTACTCCATTGTTTCTCGGACCAAACCACAAGTCAAGCTGTCAAGATACAAGAGTTAAATTTCCTCACAAAAAACAACACTTCGTGAAGAAAAGCTTTCAAATTTTGGGGAAGGAAAATGGTGTCTGGTTGAGCCTCGTGCTCAGGCAGGTCCAGTCCCACCCATTTAGAGGATGCAATGAAACAGGCCCTCCTTTAAAATTTCACTAATATTTCGCCACAGACCAAAATCTTCAGTAGGTTTCAATATTGGATTTCAATACGTTGGTCATTGCCTAATTGAGACTCTAGAAGTCCTATTTGGTTGCATTTTGACAATCTGTTTTCTTGTATTGTTTCCAGAAATTTATCTTCAGTTCGCTTTCTATATCTATTTTGTTTCTGAGCGAGATGCCTTTTCGAGAACAGGAAAATAATTTTCTAATGTGTTCTTAAATTTATTCCCTTTCTGAAAAACTAAGTCTCAGAAAAATTTCGAAACAACGAACACAACATGCTTTCTGTATTTTTTTGAAAACATGAAGTCAAGGTACAAATTTAAGAAACTGCAAGCAAATCTAGATTATCCTTCTCAGGTTGAAACCCTTATGAAGGACCACTTAAACAATACTAAATTGTTAATCTGGTTCATCAGAGTATCCCCTAAAGCATTGAAAGACACACTTGCAGTAGGATTTTCCCATTTTAAGTCTGGGAAAATCCTTTTTCACAAAAACCAGGACCTGAATTTCTATCCACGAAAGAAACTTAGTGAGAGCCACGAAGGAACAATTAATAATTCATACCTGGGGTTCCTCAAGGGGCTCACTGAACAAGCAACTACCGTTTTGATTCCACTCGCCACCATGAAAATGTCTTGGGGATTGCAAGCGCCAAAATTTAAGGGTCTTTCTCGGAAACATCTTTTGTATGTAAGGAACTATATTCTCAAGAACAACTCTAATTCCATCCAGCATCTGAAGGGGTGGCACTATAGGTTGCCCAGCCTTATAGAAAACAAGAGGTGTCTCTTTTGGGAACTTGTCATAACCCCACCTAGTGGAACAAACTAGGCAAGTAAATTCTCAATTTATCATATCGTTCAGAGAATCAGACATCATAAAACTTAGGGAAGACACCACACTGTGGGAACTCTTGGACTGGCCAGGGTTCTGAAGTGAGAGAATATCAGCAAGATATTTCTGGGATATGCATATGACCTAGTTAAAAAATTTTCTGCACGATTCCTTTCCTTTTTGCTAATAAAAAATGAGTCAAGAAACTCCGGACAACATATAAGCCAACAATTTTTGTTGTGGACACCCATTTAACATGAAGCTCATCAAGGGCTCATATTCTATCAGTTATCGACTGTTAAACAGGTGCTAGACATCTACCCGAGAATAAAAGCCCACAGTTTCCAACTTATGTTACTAGGAAAGTGAATCGCAGTGGTACAAGGTATGATAAAGGGACTGGGAATAGGAACGAGAATGGAACAGCGTAGCCCACATTTCCAAAATAGTGCTCCGATAAGGGTAGGCTTCTATGGATACGAAAGAAGAATGTATTTCTTTCAAGCAATAAACATCCAATAAAATGAAACAATTCTTTTTAAAATTAACACTCAAAACACCTTGCAACGAGCACAATGACCAATTCTTCAAGATCTTGACAAAACACCAATTTTTCTGAACTTTGTAGTTTACTAGATTTGATGTCTGGCAAATAACTTCGGATATTGCTTTGGATTGCTAAACTCGCTGTATTCGAATTAAGCATGTGCTGTTTTCAAATGTGTTTCAGAACTTAATTCTCGAGGTTTATAGTGTTCCCTGGTAACACAGTAATTCACAAATAAAATGGAAGGCAACCCCTAGTCCCTAATCTCCAAGCACTATAGGCTTTCCATAGAATAAGGCCCTAGTTTATGCTAGTGACCTAATGATAGAGTTCAAATTTTGAAGTCTTTAGCACATCAGTTCTACTTTAGTTAATCAGCAAAAAGGCAACGGAAAATTACCAGTGGCCAGTATTAAATACAAGGATGTCATAGAAGTCATTGATGTCAGCCCAGTCATCTGCCGGAATATCAACATCTACTCGATATATTCCCTTCAATTTGCTGTGATTAGACCCCGTCGACTGTGTTGGCTGAAACCTTATTAGATCAGTAATGAGCATGTTAGCTTGCTATATACAAAATTAGACGACGATATCAACTAATTAAGACATTCAAACAAAGGTTATTAAACATTTAAAAGGTAAAGCATGACTAGGTGCAGAGAGAAAGCATTCCAACTTATTACTGAATCTGCTCCAAACCATCTAGATAGGAATACATCTTCATACGTTGGACTAGTGGAAGGAGTAAGTGGTTAGGAGAAAAAAAGATGCAAATCGGATGAATATACACTAAATCATTCATCTACTGAAATATTGTATGATACACATTGTAAGATAAATCCCACTTTTCTTACTCGTATTTTGCAAGCAAAACGGCGCGATGGTAGGCCACAGTAACGTTGAATTTGGGGAAGTAAGCACCCTTCCAAGCACCCTTCTTTTTCCATTTCTTTGCACCCAAATCAGCAATCCTAAGAATACAAAGAAAAGACACTAAGAAATTCTCATTCAGCGAGTCCCCAACAAACCCAATCCTCTTATTCCTCATCAAACCCAGAAACCCTAACGGATCAATCCGAGGCAATTTGCACTTTTCAGGGACCCATCTCCAGGAATTGATCCTATCCATGTTCTCTCTCTTGTTCCTCAAGCAGTTCCAAGCGTTTCTATGGAAAGGGCAGATGTCGTCGTACACGGGTCTGCGATCTGGGTCCATTTCCCAATGGCCCTCGAAGAGATTGCAGGAAAAAGGAATCGAGGGTTGGGGTTTAGGTGAATAAGGAGGGTGGATAGGGAGGTGGGTGGAGTACATAAAGATGATTAAGCATGTTGAGAAAACGAGGAATTTGAAGAGTGATGGAGTGAGTTTAGGAGCCATTGTTAATCACCCATTGTCATGAAGATGGTGACAATAGCGGAGTGAGATCTGCAACAGTGGAAGCGGAGGGACTTCTGGTTTGCGAATTTTTTTATCATAATAGCACGAATCTTCGTCAAAATAAGTGATTTGCGGAAACTAATTAACAGAATAGAGCAGTTATGAAATTATTTATAAAAATAGAGCAAAATGTCATTATTGATGACGTCTTTAGGTGACATGGTATCGGGGTTCTTGTGTGGACTATTTGTATGTTACTCTTTGTGGCGTATATATTGTACGCCATCATGGTTGGCGTTTTAAAATTGTACGCCCTATGTTAATGGTGTATTATTGTTCGAATATAATATAGCTCTATTATGATGGTCCGATTCCTAACAGCATGATGCTTGAGTCCTCACAGGTATCTTTTTTGTTTGAATTACAACTTCGCATATTATGATCGATGAAAAAAAAGAGTTTTTATTGAGCCTACTTCACGTATAAATTATGATTGATTGGAATCAGATCTCATACAAGGGCGAACTTGCGGGTATACTAGAATGACCTAATTTATTTATCAAGCGTAATAAGTTAGAAACAACGTGTAGAAGTTTCTCTGCAAATGTTCCCAAAGTAGGCTTGGTGGAGATGATTTCAAGTAGGAGAGAAAACATCCTTCACGGAGATGTTTGTCGGAGGTTACACGTTGAAATTCGTGCTTTGTGCTGATGGGTAATGTGTCAAGGGTTGGTAAAGGATGCCCTTGAGAAATAGTTATGACCCGATGCTACTGAGTAGGAGTATTAAAAGGGATCGCAAATAGCAGTTTAACCCAGAAGTTTCAGATTTTTCTGAGTAGTTAGTTAGCAATTTGTAAGTTAATTTAATGCAGTCCAATTATATAAGTAATATTGTTATAACAAGTGTTCTGTTAGGTAGTGTTAATTATGTAATTTAATGGTTTGTACTTTAGTAGAATATGATATTTTGATTTAATGTATGAGTAGTAAGACAAATTTGTGCACTTAACTAATTACAAAAAAATACAAGTTCGAAAAAAAAAAACTATTTATTAAGAGAACATGAAACGACAAATAAAAAAATGGAATACATATTTCTAAATTCAACAATTGAGGTGTTTTCACTTGCCATGCCCGGGTCCCAATCGTCTAACAGGGCAAGTTCGTCTGTTGTGTCCTGATTGGCCACATATTTTGCAAGTTTGGACCTCAGACGGCCGTGACTCTTGCCAGTCTATTTCATTTCTGAAGTGTCGAGTCATTGACCTTCCATTCCTTCTCACGCAATGCATTGGAGGGAATATGCGATATCTGGTGTAGGGTGGCTAGTAGGCCATATCCCGCAGTGGATAGAATATTTGAATACAGTATGTCTCAACGTTTCTGACGATAGTCCACATGAGATGCACGTAATGGAGATGGTTCAGGGACATTTTATTGCAACACGCAATGGCGTGGGAGCAGGGGATCTTCCACTGGTCCTATTTTTGGCACGTGCATGTTTGTTGACGTAGACGGGACGGTTTGTTTGCGGTTGCCTTTGTGCGGCACTGTCTGACTTGCAGGCAAAATCACCTTGAATACTGCATCTGTCTGGCTATATGCAATCACTGTATGAAACCTTGCCTTGTCGCACCATTTTTTTATAATTTTGACTGCAAAGTCACTGTAAACTTGTCCTCAAAGTTTTTTTATTGGGACAACTTACCTTCCTTATGAGATATTTCTCTGCTTGGTAAAAAGATTAAAATCTATAATCTAGAAATGATTAGTTAAAAAAATTTAAAAACAAAAAAAATATTTTAGTTTCTCAAAAAAAAAAATTAAAAATTTTCCTCAATTTTTTTAGCTTGATTAGAAAACACCTACCATAAAAGTAATTTTTTTATTCTAATAATTGCTTTTAAAAATTTTGATTAGTTAAGAAAAATAGTTCATTTCGTCAAAAAAAATGATTAGATCAAAAATATTGACATGAATTTTATTAAAATTTTAAAAAAGAGCACACCCTCCACTCCATAGTTACAGATGTCAACTATATAAATCATGTAACTTTAGAGTAAAAAATAAAATATTTCAATTTATAATTTCATTCCACTAATTTTTTTTATCCTAAATCGATGAATAAGTTAAAAAATAAGTTTGGTTGTGTTTTGAAAAAACCTTTTTAATTCTTATTTAGATATACGTGATTTTGTACTTTTTCGTCTTTAGTTAATTTTTAAAATTTTAATGAGTTTTAATCCGTTGCCATCCTTGGCAAGGGAGATAATTGTAATTTCAAAAACTATAGGAAAGGTATCTGTAATTATCAAAAACCTATTTTACCCTGTTTACCCTATTTTTATTGTCCATGGTTGTTCTGAAATCTTTTGGCCGTTAAAAAAGAGATATGTGGTTCTGTCATTTGAGAAATTTTTGTAAATGTTTTCAAGTGGTAATTTTGACATTTGAGAACTTTAAACTCTAATTCGTGATTTTAATTTCATCGATAGTGTCATAAACATGAGCAATACGCTAGCAATTTTGAGTATATGAATTATTCTGAGTAGTTACTATGTTTATGTTTTTCTAAGATATAGTAATGGTTCTTGACCTTAAAGTTACTTGGTTCTTATTTCCCAAGTTATGATTCAACCAATCGCATACAACTGGACCATTCTAGCAAAGTTGATTGCAAGTCTGCAACTAATATAAAGCTCCAATGCAATATGCCCACGAATTGTTACCAAATTCGTTGAGTGCCATAGGCATGGTAGTATGCTAGTACATATAACAAAACGAAACACACACATCAGTTAACTGTTATTTTTAGGCTCATATTAGTTGTGTCAAATCCCCCTAAAACTATTTATTCCAACAACAACAGTTTCCAGTTCAACGAGAATCACACACACACACACACACACACATTAGCATATATATACACACACACACACACAGGCTGCTATATATATACACACACATACACGATTTATATACGCTATATATACGATATACATATAGAACATACGGTAACCCAAAATACGCACATCAAACAAATACGCCCCAAATCCCAAAATTGGAAATCCAAACAAAAAATTAATGCTCGATAATGGGAGACTTGTATACCTTGCGATTTCGTGGACCAAGAGAAGAGAGGGAGGAGACGGCGACCGCCGAAAAAATGCCTGCTGACTGGAGAACCTTGACGACGGACGCTGTGAGGGAGACGATGACGGAGTACGTGTACGTCTGTGTGAAATACGTTTTACTGAAACGTAAAATGTTTGGTTTTACCCAAATACGCCGATCATGTTGACGTACAATAGACGTGGGGAACTGTGCGAACCGTCTCAAATACGCCTATCATATTGACGTACAATGATAAAAAACAAAAAAGGCGCCAACATTAATGGCGCACAATACCTGTACGGTGAAATGGTACCCAACCAAATATACCGATCATGTTGACGTAACCGTTTAAATACACCTATCATATTGACGTACAATGACAACACAACAATACGCCAATAATATTAACGTACAAACAAGGCGCCAACATTAATGGTGCACAATACGCGTGTCACACTGGAACCCCAATACCATGTCACCTAAAGACGCCATCGATAATGGCATTTTGCTCTGTTTTTATTAATAGTTTTAGAACTACCCTATTCCGCTAATTAGTTTCCGCAAATCACCTATTTTGATGAAAAACTCTAATAACACTTTCCTTGAAACTAATTAGGGAAGTAGGGCACTATTTAAACAATTCGTAAAGATAGGGCGAGACGCAAATTATATTTGCATTTTATGATGACATGGCACTATCGTTCCAGTGTGAAACTTTGGACGACGTTATACACAAATATAGATTGCACATTACATGTACGCCCTTTTAATTTGCATTTTGTTGGCAGTAATAAGCATTTGAGATTTGTGTTTTGTTGCTGTAATAAGTATTTGAGATTTGTGTTTTGTTTATTATTTAAAAGAGATTGGATTCTAGGTTACCACAAGAAAAATATCGATGGCCGACCCACTGTCCGCATACTTAGCAGAACACAGGTCATCGCAAGCGCAATGGCTGTGTTTGAGTTGTATGGGCGGTCATCAGGATGGCGTGTAGAAATCAACAGGCTAATTGTTTGGCAGCGCAGTGGTCCGATCCGTACGAGTAGTGTTCATGCTAGCGAAGACCATAGGTCTCTTCCACGTTTGAATTCTAGCTTAGCATTTTTAGACCATTTTGGAAAACAAATTTTTGTGGAGCCAAAAGTGCAGTATGATGCCGTGAAGGACGTGTATTTTATGATTGACTAGAATCAGACCTCATATGAGGGGAAAGTTGTGAGTTTTCTAGAATGGCCGGATCTGATGGTGCAACGTAACAAGCTTGAAGCGAAGTGTAGCAATATCTTTGCAAAGGTTTTGAAACTGCATTCTGTGCATATGATTTTAGGTAGAAGAGAAAATCGTCAACACGGTGACGTTTCTCGTAGGCTTTACATCGAGATTCGTGCTAGAAGGTACTTATAAGCTTAACGCCCTCTGTACCAATCTTATTTGCGTCAAAAGTCTACGGAAGCCCATGTAGACGCTCAAAACACTCTTGCTGCAAAAAAATAAAAACAAAGCTTACATACATAATTCACTAGAATAAAAATGTATGAAAAGGTTTTGTTTGTTTTCCATACCATACAGCTTGTGCAAGCATCCATCCTGCTAATGAACCGTCGTGTCCTCCTGTTGTACCATGCCTGATAAGGGTCATCCATAGGGTACACACCGTTATCCGCAATCCTTATGGGCAGCACATGCTGCATCTATTGGTCCCACTTATCTATCTCTTTCACCCTCGCCCCAATCCAATCCTTCGTACTGGCTCACATGTCCCGACCATGGGGGGAAAAAGGTGACCGAGAAGGACCAGACACTACTTGAGTGTAATCGAACTGTCGCTATACTCGATATGGTTGGTGCATCTCCACTGTCTCAAAACGAACAAGTGGGACACAAGCTGTGCACACAGCTGAACCCGCGCGACAAAAGTTCGGTAAACGGGCTATAAGGTCAGCATTATACAATACCTACACAAACTGCAAATGCAACATAAATTTATTACCAAATTAATTAAAACAACAAAAACCAATGATTAAACAACATAAAAGATGATTAAAAAAGATAACAAATTACCTCCATGTCTTGGCCAATATCCAACGTGTACCGGTGCGCATTAACTACATGCATTGCTAAATCTCTTGCCACAAAGTTGTCCTTTCATCTACAACACCATTACAAAAGTTATAAATGACACAGAAAATCATATATAAGAAATAACACAATACAAAAATAATAACAAAGTCTTACGTTGTACTTGTACTAAAGTACTTACCTACACAGTAACGGACGGTTAGCAGTTAATGACACTCTCCCTCAACGGCGTGGGGATAAGTGTGGAAGTCGGTCCCACGCTCAAATCTGAAGCAAAATAAAGGATCCTCCAACATTTTTCAACCCCGTGATCACGCACGTGGCAAAGCTGGTTGTAAAGGACCACTAAGGCCACCGAACCCCAATTGTAAGTACCAGCAGCAACTAAATCATCCAGCAGAGGAAGGTAACAAAGGTGAACGAATGAACATGAGTGGTCAGCAAATATCATACCATCCAGTAGTTGAAGCAAGTAACCTCTGGCTTGCTGTGTGACAACCACGGGTGTTGCATCCTTTGCCACCACCCCTTGAAAATGACCGTGAAGCCATTTCGTCTTGATCCTCCCACCTCTCCTAGCAGTAGGCGGTGGCGGAATACCTAAAAGATCCTCGCATACAGAATCCCAATCATAATCTGTCCTTCCCGTAACAACCTTCCCATCAACTGGTAACCCTAAAATAAGGTCCACATCCTAAAGGGTCACTGTAGCCTTTTCGCACCGAAGGTGGAAGGTGTGCGTCTACGTCTTCATCGTTATACCAATGCTGCCATGAGGCCACAATCCAAATAACATAAAGGGACCTTGTGCAATCCTTGAAAACCACGTTGCCGAATCAAGGACATAACAACGGGTGATACCACGGAATGACGTCGAAGGGTAGTCTCGCACCCCCTGAATGTCAGAATAGCTAAATCCACTGGACCGTGTCCCTGAAATTAAAAGTTCAAAGACGCACATAATGTTAGTACAATATTACCTTCAACAAATCATAAATTCAATTTCTATGCAACTATATGCTTTCTTTCTTACCCTAGCAGCTCATGTGGCCTCTGATTGATGTTGAGCTTGTAATGTAAGCAGATCCCGCTCGACTGGACCAGGATCCATGCCTATTACAAAAGGAAAAACAAATTTACAATAATGACCAATTTAATAAAACAAAATCATTGAATTATCAAATTTCAAACAATAGATACATCATTTTTTTTAATATCTCTATCATTTAAATAAAAAAATCATTTAAGTACCAAATTAAAAAAAATAAATGCAACAATTTCTTTTTAATAGCAGTGCAGTTGGGGCCTCCTAAATGCTACATTTGGCACTGCCACCGAAATGCATCCGACTACATATATATAAACAAACCCAGTAAGTTCGTAAAAAGTTTGTTATTCTATCAGAGTATGATAAGAAAGTCAATCTAGGGGTTCATTTAGATTGTGGTAATTATTGACTCATTATTTTTTTGTTCTGTAGTGAATTTTTTTTATAGTTTTTTGTTTTGTATTAATTTTTTTATGGTTGTTGGTTCGTCTCAACAAGATATTTCAGAAAAGTATGAAATTATGACTAAAAACTAAAAAAAGTTTAAAAAAGACAAAAAATAAGCCCAAAACAGCGTCTGTGTTGACTTATTTGGGTATTTAGTGAATTTTTTTAACTTTTGGCCATAATTTTATACTTTTTAGATTCCTTTCGTCGAGACGAAACAATAATCACCAAAAAAATGACGCAAAAATAACAAATACAAAAAAAAATTGAATAAAAATAAAAAATAATTAATTAAGTTAATTTTGGCTAAATGGACAGAAATGGTCATTTTCATCTTGATTAAACATTTAAGTAATTTTAATGAAATGTAGATTATACCTACATTTAGTAAATTATTTTTGTGATTAATAGACTTATTCCATCTAATTTTTTTAATCTTCTTAGTCCATCTGATTTTTTAATCTTCTAGACGTATTTATGCAACAAATATTTTTGCATGCAATTCATACAGTTCACATGAATAGAATCATATAAACATAGCCATACAATAAAATTTATCTATTTAATGTCACATCTCTAATTTATTGTTCATCTCTCTCTCTCTCTCATATAATTTAGTTTTCTTAAATGTATAATGTTGAGCAGAATTCCAACAATAAAAGCATAACAAAAAAAAAAACCCAATAAATAAAGGGATTATGTAATGCTCTTATACTAAATATCCGTATTAAAACTAAATATTTTGTTATTGACAGAAAACTAGGCATGCAAAATTAGGAAGAAACCATGGACCAATCCAAACTATGTGAACTGGATATAACTTATTGCAAAAATATCCAACTCTATAATTAACTAAGACAATATTTATATGAATAATTTTTTTTAGGAATCATTAAATTAAATCTTCTTTAATTAGTTATCATTTCAAGATCAAAAAAATTTCATTTAATATCTAACATAGAAACCAAGTATTCGGATTTTTTTTTTTGTTTAGAACGTTGATACATATGTCACTCGTATATAAAAATCAAATTGATCAAATATGGTCATCTATTTGAACAAATCATATTTTTTTTAAAATTAATGGATCATTAAAGTGTATTTGTCCATTGTAGCTAAACAATATGTAATTCAACTAAGTCTTTACCGATATTTAGTGAGGCTAAATTTTTTAATAAATAATTTACACATTGTTATGTATAACTTAAATTGTCAAACTAAGGTTGAATATGAACTAAATTATTTTGTCAAAAAAAAATAATATTATTTGATATTTTATATAATTTTTCGTCATTTTTATTTGTATTTTAATAAAATATATCGTTACGAATTTTTTTATTAAAAAAAGCCTAAACTATTTCAAAGTTTGGATAAAATGAAAGGGTGTTACTAACTATCGTCTAATGAATGAAATATTAATATATAATTTATGAATATCAATATATCAAACGAGAAATGTCAGCTCGTATGAGAAATTAAGAATATCCTCCCCCCGCCTCTCTCTGACACACACACACACATCATATATGGATAGATTCACGCATCTATATATAAACAGTCACTCTCAAGCGGCAATCACCACCACCCCTAGTGGTACTAATGGTATCAGTCGTAGTCCATATATAAGCAAGACATCCTTATTCTCTTCGTCTTCACCATTATTGAGCTGCAGGATCAGATCAACATCAGTTCCAGCTTATCCTCTTCTTCCCAATCTACCACAACCATCATTTCGCTGCTCGTCTTCTCTCTCCGGTAAGCCAAATTCTGCAATCCCTAAAACCACTGCTCAAATTTGACAAATTATGACCTAGCAATCACTCTTTATCTGCTTCATCAATTAGTGCGCGTACATCCGCTTCTCTCTCTCTCTCTCTCTCTCTCTATATATATATATATATGTATATATAATCAGGTGTATCTATGTACGCATTTATCAAGTGCTTGTAATGTTTTTACATTTTATAATGCCAGATTTCGTACTTGATATTCCCGAGTTCAAATCAAGTGTGGTTTAGCAACGATTAGGGAAGTATTAATTGTCGAGGTTTGATATTTAGGATTATTGACTGTTTGGTTACGACCAGAGGATGCTGACTTGATCCTTAGAAATGCTGTGCCGTACTTGCATCTGTTGGTCAATGCACATTTTTTTAAGGAAACCATAGGTAATCTACGTGTCCAACATAGATTGATTTTGCTTTACTTTCCGCTAATAAAGTTCTCGGCATTTCAGGCTACCGCTGGTTGAAATGTGTTCAGGACAGCATTACCTAGATTTACGAAATGAAAATTATTGAAGCTTTTCTTTTGATAGCTATTAACGCCTACAATCTGTTAGATAATCAGTTAGTTAGTTAGTTAGTTAATTAGTTAGTTAGCTAATTAGTTAATCAGTTAGACTAAGTCGGTTACTAATTCAAATTAGTTAGTTAGTTAGCCTAGGTATATAAAAGCAGGCCTGATTCATTCTGTAAGAGGTAAGCTGTATATTTCTTACACGATTCAACAAAATGCAGAGCTTCTTTCTTCTTCCTTCTATTAGATCGTAACATGGTATCAGAGCACAAAGTCACGCTGCTCAAACTCTTCCGCAATCAGATGCGATAAACACCTCAAATTGCAATGACATCTTCTGAATCTGAGAATTCAAGATCATTCGCCATCAATGAAGCTTCGAATCCTTATTTCTTGCACCATTCAGATGGTCCAGGACTCAACTTAGTATCGCAAGCCCTAACTGGCGAAAATTATACTTCTTGGAGCAGATCCATGATAATCGCATTATCTGTCAAGAACAAACTTGGATTCATAGATGGATCAGTTCCCAAACCTCAAGGTAATGACTCACACATGCTCCATCTTTGGATTAGAAACAATAATGTTGTCATATCATGGATCCTTAATTCCATTTCCAAAGAAATTTCCGCTAGCGTCATCTACGCTGAAACAGCTCAAGAAATCTGGATTGACCTTAAAGATAGGTTTCAACAAAGTAATGGACCTAGAATTTTTCAATTAAGAAGAGAACTGATG
>JABCMJ010012661.1:0-24738 GCA_014822125.1 Arbutus unedo | reverse complement strand
TTAACCCACTTATATTATTCTAATATTCTAACACATGCCATATACGAACTAAGTGTTGTTGCAAAAACGCACTATTTAGGAACTGGTTCCTCTTCCCATTGGTAAGAATCTTTGTGGTTGAAAAATAGGTGTACAAAGTGAAAACTCATTCTAATGGGTCTTTGGAGCAAAATACAGCTCGTTTAGTTGCTAAGGGGTTCCCCTACAAATATGGGGTGATTATGAGGAGACTTTTTCTCCTATTGCAAAGATGACATCTATTCGTACACAATCAACACTATTTTTTATGTCAAAAATGAGAGAGAACATAGAATGATCAGAATGACATCGGCACATGCCAAATCTCACAAGACAACATCACTAAGCTTCCAGTAATTTTATTTTATTGCATGTAGGAAGTGTGGTAAGAGCGAAAATGTGTACACTGAAGCCCCTTTATTTATACTTGTTAAGTCTTTAATTCATGTTACTAGACCGAAGCGAGTAATTAAGAGAGGAGCAATCCTAGAAGTTTAAAAGGCTTGAGTATTTAGAATCCTTCAAGAAAATCAACACCAATCCAATATGGAAGAAAAAATCAAGAATTTGACTCCACTCCGAATTTGAAGCCAAGTTGCACAGCTTTTGGTATTTGACCAATATGTTTCTTCCTAGTTATTCGATTGAGGTTATTCAAATTGGGTTGGAAATTCAAATGGCTACAACTTTGTGTGAAATAAGTATTCTCCAATTCAGACGCTTACTAGCTCAAAATGAGCCCTCAAGCAGTCATATATGCTGAATATAATTCCATCTGAATTTCCCTTTTTGGTTCCTACTTTGCTTAGGACTTGTTCAAAATATAACAAAAGTCTTCACATTAGAAACAAAGATTGTTAATGAGATTCACAGATCTACCCACCATGCACGGCTAAACTCATGTTTTAATGGAGAGATGAAGCTTCCTCTCAAGTAACTTTATTTGTATAGATTTTAGTTTACTAGTCGAATTCGATTGTATGACAAGAATGTTTTTTCACCATACTAAATTGATTTTTTTTTATCTATTTCGTGTCTACATTCGCAATAAAATACAGTCATACAATGGTTCTTATTATTTTGTGATTTGGGTGATTGAAATAGATTATATTAATTAAGATGAGTCGTGGTTATTAGACGCTTCGTGCATAAACACAGATTGTGATCGTAAAACGATTCGTGGTAGGCAAAGATAGTCTATGCTGATTGACAAAACGTAATAATCACTTTGACGATTACTCAGACAGATTGCAACCCTAGTAGTACTCTAAGTGATCCCAATAGAGAACTAGATCTCTACATAATTTAGTTAAGCGGTGGTAGTGAATTTGAAACCCGAGAATTTGTTCTCATATATTCTCATAGATTTAGTTATTGGTTTTAATTTAACGATAAGTTTCAACAAATCAAACACAAATCTTTTCCTCCGAATTAATTTAAAAACTAATTAAACTTGTCGCAACTCTGTCCATTAATCCCTGTAGAACGATACTCCATCTTAACTGTTATTCTACGGAGTAGAGGTTAAATC
The DNA here is from genome assembly GCA_014822125.1 of Arbutus unedo. Classification (NCBI taxonomy): domain Eukaryota; kingdom Viridiplantae; phylum Streptophyta; class Magnoliopsida; order Ericales; family Ericaceae; genus Arbutus; species Arbutus unedo. The sequence goes on along the minus strand of JABCMJ010012661.1, from coordinate 23,189 downwards.
TAAATTTTAGTAAATGTATTTTTGTCCAGAAATGACACGATCATAAAGATATCAAGCTCACATCATACAACAGAAACCCTTTAAATTAATTATATTGCATCTAAGTTACGACAAGAATATAAATCAACTTAGTTTTGAACTTGCAGGACTGATGAAGTTCACTTCGTCATGTAACGTCTGCCATTAAATCATTTCAATGATAGTCAAACAGGAAGCCAGTTACACTCGAGGAAAATTTTCTGTCATGTATTCATATCCTCTATAAAGTCAAGTTGAAGACAAGCATCTAACATGAAAATAGTTATCTATTGTTTTATTTCATTTTCTATTTCTCATTAATCTATAATTAAAAAATGAGCAAGATTGAAGAATGTCAATAGATATGTGCAAAGAAATGTGTGTGTTCAAAACCAAGTGATATTTATTGTTGTTCACGCAACTTACAGATTCACGATTCTTTGAAAGTTCTGCTTGCTTCTTATGGGTGGCAGAAACTTTTGCTGGAGGCAATCTTGAAGTCTTGGCAACACTCGAAGCTTTTGAAATAACTTTTCTGCCGAAGGCTGAGTCTTCATGAGTACTTCCAACAGACAACTCTGCCATATAATCCTCGGCTCCAGAAATACTTGGATTTAAAGTCCTGTCATTGCTGAGTGAATGCCGTTTTTCTTTGTACATATAAACAGGAACATCTTCTGGATTCGCAAATCTAGTTTTCTTTATATACTCAGTTTCGGGCCAGTGGGTTGATAAGCTATTGCGCCGGACACTATTAAGTTTGAGGTTAACCTTAAGAACATAAGGCTGGAGAAGTGGGTGCCTTAGAAGCTCTGCTGCCTGCAAGACAAAAGTTTGAATTAGTTCTTTTGTCACATCCCAAATTCCAAGAATATGAACTATGAAAAAAATAAACCATAAACCGTTCCTAGCAAAATACATCCCAATTAAAACTTAAACAATGACATCATGTCTCAAATAAAACAATTAACCAATTAAATCGGACCCACATATACCCAACAAAACAACAGTCTAACCAAAGCAATAAATGGAAAACTATTACTAAGCATCAACCTCCAAGGCACTAGCCCCTTGGATCTCTGGCATTTCCTGAAATATGGTTAACAACACCACATAAACCGAAGCCCGTGTAGGACAAGTTAAACAATAGTTTAATGAAGTTTAAAACTTGTCTCGTGCCAAAATATATAGGTTTTTTGTTTGTACAAAAGTATAAATTCGCATAAGTTTTCATCATACTATTATACAAGTGACAAACCAATGCAACTCATGAAACCCCGTCACAACCAGTGACCAATGTATCCTATGCGAGAACCTAAGACCATCCTGTACATGTCTCCAATATTTACTAGCTCTCACCAAAGGAAGAGTCACATTCGGAGCACCTTTGTAAGACTTACGGACTTGCACCGACGAAATCACACAGACACCTCTCTAGGGTAATCACAACTCGACCATGACCAAGCTGGCATATGGGCCCCGACCATCAATACACAACCATGCACATGCAACAATGTCTTTCTAGAACCATCTCACAATGTTTACCCCAAAATACTCTCACCCATACCCAATCTTAAGAAAAATAGGTCTTTTTACCGGTAGAAGACCTTTATCAACTGGTTCAAAACGTTTTTGGAATAAAAGTTTAAAACAAGTTCTACCTGCTGAAACATGCCTCTACCGGTTAAAATCAGTAGTGGAAATTTTTTAAATCTGGCTCTACCTATTGAATTGAATTGTGAAAATTTTTCTCAAAACTAGTTTCATCGCTTGGAACATACCTTCTACCGGTAGAACTTGATTTTTTGTGAAAAATACAGAATGCAACAGACTTACAAACCAATGATTTATGACTTACACTGACGAAATCACACAAGCACCTGTCCAGGGTGATCACAACTTTAAATGTGAGCCCTAAAGTTGCGAGTACATTACTAACCTGCAACAAAGTTGCCTCAAGGCAAAAATGTAACATCCCGTCCCACATCGAAAGTTTACATAGGTGATCTTGGGTATATAATGAACCATGTATGCTGCTATTAATAGTTTGGGCTTAAACATTTTGGGTCATGTGGTTGAGCTCCAACAAGTTATTGGGTTAGTGGTATACATGGGGCGTCACAAGTTTAAGCCGTGATAACTCTAGTGTTCAACCCCTTGCAAAAGCGCAAGGTCTTAAAGGTGGGAAGATTGTGACATTCCGTCCCACATCGAAAGTCTACATAGTTGATCCTGGGTATATAATGAGTCACGTAAATCATTACTAATAACTTGGATTTAAGCATTTTGAACCACCTGGATAGGCTCCAACAAGTTATTGGGCCAGTAGTATATATGGGGCATTACAAATGGTATCAAAGCAACTTGTGTACACGATCAAGTGTGGAGTTGGGACTTTGTTTGGTCATTAGGGAACAGACCCGGGGTTAGGCCGTGGTGACTCTAGTGTTCAACCCCTTGCGAGCGCTCAAGGTCTTAAAAGGTGAGGAGATTGTGACATCTCGTCCCACATCGAAAGTTTACATGGGTGATCTTTAGTATATAATGAACCATGTATGCTGTTACTAGTAACTTGGACTTAAGCATTTTGGGCCATGTGGTTGGGCTACAAAAAGTTACTGGGTCAGTGGTATACATGGGGTGTTACAAAAAATTCCCGTATATGCCATTACAGAACCACCTCCAACATGCATACCGATTCCATTTGCAACAAAGCCCATCATATCAGCATCATCACTAGGCCCCTATTACCATACTATTGACATGACTGTCACCTCGAAAACCATCAGCCATCATGAGGGCCCAATGACCGTACCATTACAGTGAGATGATACGACATGCTTTCTAGTTTGTAGTATATTTCATTTTCACATAGCTTTTTTTTTTATGGTCATACCATTTCTCATAACAAAGTATTGCTATTTGCTTATCTTGAGCAACAATTCCATGCTTTATACACTCTACAGACATGCTAGAAGCAACAAGAAAATGGTCAACGTGCTTTTCACCAAGTAAGTTTTGAAGGCCAAACCAAAACAGTGCCATTCTAAGTCCATAATTTTCTCTTTCCAATGAAAATGGCACTATGGAAGAACATTTCAATGCAAAATAGGCAATCTGATTGGTGATGCATTGATGATTGTCAAATTGTGCAGAAAAGATAAAAACAATAACAAGAAAGTCAAAATTAATAAATGATTGTAATACGAATAAGATTATGGAATGATAATGAGTGGCAGTCTATTAGCTAGCTATACCAACCACAGCTGGGAGGAAAAATGGCAGAGAATCTGTTTACTATAAATGAATTGCTTTAACTATCCAAGGTAATGGAAATCATTCCACATGCTTATATGCAATGATGTTTACCCTATGCATAGTGAACATTAAAGATCAGGAAGTACATTTGGCCGAAGTTCTGGGTTCTTCCGCAGCATGCTTTTGACGAGACTCCGACTGGCAAACAGAAATATGCAAAAGATTAGATTAAGACCCTGGTTGAAAATGCACAATTAAGAACACAATTTTCTCAAGAGGAAAATTAGAAATTTTGTAAGATAAAAAAGTTATAAGTTTTCAACTTGTGTTGTCCTCTTACACTACTTATCTCACTATAAGTTGCCACAAATCAACTCAAATATGAAGTAGAAGTGCTCGATAACCAAGCCAACAATAAGGAAGATGACTCACAATGCACCAGTATATTTGGTTGGTAGAGGTGCCACAATAGACCTATTTATTTTGTTGATCAGTGCTTGCATGTCCTGCCCCAAAAAAAACAATAAGCATACCACCTTCAAGTTGGTAGGAGTCAGGCGAAAAGAAAACATATCAGCAACCAAAGTTATCAAAATGGGATATGAGACGCGTGTCATTTTCAAGTCTTGCATATCATATCAGGATACCTATGTTGTATCATATGATACGTTCACGGAGTAAACACAGTTGAAAAACTAGTTCGACCTAAGTTAGAATACTGAACTTATTGCATATGCCAAAAAGAAACTTAAATGATAAAAATTTCCCATCTTCAACTATGTAACAGGTTCTAAGAAGAAAATATGTTGCGTATCACAGCATGAATCGTACTGATATCACAAGAATCTTCACTTGAACGTACGACACATTTAGAGATATGCACCTTCTTATCTATAAACATGCTGAATCGTAAGATACATATCGCATCTTGTCATAAGATAATAGAACATAACATATGTTCAGAGATCGTACCGATTTTACCTCTGAACATATCGAATCCTAAAATATGTATTATGAATCGTAGGGATTTGACAACACTGCCAGCAACCAAAGTATCAGGTGAATAGTAGTAGGACGACTAGAATTTACTATACACGCATGCAGCAAATTAGACATGGAAAATAGAAGAGTGAACTAGAAATTCTTTAGAATCTTGAGACACTCTATACCCGTGTGACTAGAGCAACTATCAAATCTGCCACAGTTCCTGTACCAAATTTCTCAACATTTTAATTTATTTGTTCTCCTTCTCGGTGGCAAACCTATGAACTTTTTTTCAGACCCAGAAAATGGATATACCCACCTCTAACTACTGCTCTATTAGTCATCGCACATTCACAAGAAACTTCAAAAAATAAAACCTCCAGTAAACAAATAATGATGGGAGACAGAGCAAGGAGACAGGGTTATTACAACTTACAAATGCTTTAAAGGCAGGTCTATGAGCAGCCATTTCATATGTACAGCATCCTGATAACACGGTCATAAGATACTTTAAGTGCAAAAATTCAGCAAGTGAACTACAAAACATACAAAGTTTCAGTTTGCACCCCTGTTCACATGCAACCATGTGTGCTTTATATCATATTTCTGTATATACATACCCAAGGACCAAATGTCTGACTTAGAACCATAAGGTATGTCAGCAAGAAGCTCAGGGCACATATAACTCGGAGTTCCTACAACCTGGGGTATGAAAGAGCAACCTTAACAAATGAAACAATGATCCGGGAGGAAACTAGAAAGCGAACCAGTTATCTTATCCACATGACTTACAGAGGAGGCAAGATCATCCGAAGTCAACATCTTTGCGAGTCCGAAATCGCCTGCAACAGGATTGGTCAATAGCGATTCAGCAAAACACTCGTCTCTCTCAAGAATACAAACGAAATGAAAAATATCGCTTACCAAGACGTATGTCTTGATCTTTTGTCAAGAATATGTTTGAACACTGAAAGAAATTAAACAGAGCTGTCAATAAAATACAGTTTAGAAATTTCAAAAGACAACTCGTAACTCCACTGCATGTAGAGACTACCGACACCAAGTGCCAACTTACCTTAACATCACGATGAAGAATGTGATTCATGTGCAAGTAGTCAAGAGCCATTAGGAGTTGAACAAGCCATTTACACAGCTTCTATAAACAGTTAAATTTCTTTGTATTAGTGAACAAACAATCATGTGCATACAAAACCGAGCACTTCTAGGATGCAAAACGGATAATAATTAGAATTGCAAGAGAATACAGAAAAAAAAACTAAATGCATGTGATACAAAACATGCTTTTAAGATGATGAACTGAAACAACCTCTTCGGAGAAAAGAATTCCATTTGCTTTCTTTATAGCATCTGCCCTATAAAAGACAGGAATACGGAAGAAAAACAAGACCGCTGATATCAAAAGACTACATGTAAAATTTAAGTATAAGTAAATGGATTTTGAGCCAAGAGTTGCAAGTTTAACGAGAAAACTACTTACATATCTCCTCCTTCACAGTAACCAATAATGATGCACACATAACAGCCCTGAGAGCAAAGGCAGTGAAATCATTACATAAAATGAGGAGCACATGTAACAATTCTGGAGCACACAGAATGATTATGCAAAGAGCACGAAGCCACCCAAACAAGCAACCGAGAACTGGTAACTCTTAATCTTAGACAAGGTGTGTTGGAATCCTACCTACTGAACATGTGGATGTAACCAACTATGTACACAGCTGGCTTAAACCACCTCTTGCAGAATTGTAATGATATTACCAGATCAACGTGATGCAGAATAAAAGCTGAACTCAAATCAGATAAACGAAACCTTATGCTGACCATGCTACAGATCGTCTGTACACGTAGACAAAGGAAAGTTTAAAAGTGACAGTACATTCCAGTAAAAGCTTGTGTCGTGAATCTAGTGACTAATACAGCATGAATTATGTCCTCTTATGGACCAACAACTTGTCAAGCTTGAAGTCCCTACCCCAATTTGATATTCAGAGCAGTACAAACAACACTAAACCTAAACCAGGTTCAATTTTGTTGTAGTTTTGAGGAATAATTACTCAGACTTGCCTTGAAGTTTTAGGCAATTAAGCAAACCTACCGTATAGTTTCAGATATTACACTGAACTCACTTCTGATTTTTACAAAAAGGCAAAGACCTCACCTCCATTAAGTTGTCGTCAATGGGCTTGATGGAGAAAGCCCAAATTAAGTGCCAAGTACCAACCATAACGATTCTTCCCCTAAGAATGCAGTTTCATTTGGGGAAGATGAAGAGAGAACCGTGAGGGTATATACCCAATTTCTAATTCTTTTACCTATTGTTAACTAACAACTCTATGGGAGTCCAATGAAATCTATTAAGTCATAGCAGAAATCCATGCTAAGCGTCAAAAAACTGTATGGTCCTTGTAGTTATCCCAGGTTCTGTTTATAAAATTTTAGATATGGTTCTAAGAGTATTGTCGAAGTCATGGCAAACTTCATCATGAAAAGAAAAATCACACTCCCTAGGGAAAACCAAGGATAATTACCAGAGTGAATTGCCAACGGAACTGACTACATTAAACTGATTGTGAGTCGATTTTGGCTAATTAACAAGGAACCAAATTACTAAAAGTTCCCATAACGATTGAAGAACTTTACTAGAGTGAAATCCTACAATGCAGTTAAGTCATTTCAGCCTGTTAACACAATACACGCGCGCGCGCAAGACAGGTCAATTTATTACACTATGACACGTATTTTGTTTACTGTTTCTGATAATTACCAAGCTGAGGCCACTCATATACTCAGATTCAAGGATCACTGAGTGCTCATAATGTTACTGAATTTGGGGTTGAATCAAGAAATTCATGAAGAACTAGAAGAACTAGAAGAAAAGACAATGAATAGAGGACTGAGAAAATCAAAGCATCTTTGAGTAAGCACGTATAAGAATTTTATAGATTATAAACTGTGTGAATGACTGGCAATAGCAATGTTCAATATTTGATTTCCTTACTGACTATAGGAACAAACTGCGGATATAAATTGTTAGTGTAAAAGGCAGCTATAATTGAATAAGTGTGTCATGAATCACACTGTGTATTTTAGATTCAAGATGTTCACGGGTTTTAGCAATGTACAGTTTTGTATATTGTAGTACTCCTTCCTTATATGCTAGATGAGAGTAAGTTACAAGGATGACCTAAATCTGTGTACAAACAAACCCACAGCGGACACATTGTCGACATAAACATAATAAAAGTTGAACATCCATCACAAGCATTTGCATTATCAAAAATGGTAACACTGCTTGATCTGATTTAACGAAGGTTAATTCAGTCAATCAACTTTGAATTTTTGATATCCACATTATGTTGTCAGATGCGTTCGAAGGTTCATAGAAGCACCCATCTTCTGTTATCACAGTATGGCAAAAATCCAGCCCCATCTCCAGTAAAAGATAAATACATGCAACCATTAGAAGGCACTGGTTCCAGGGAGGTTGCTATCGGGTTAGCAACTGGTATTCCAAAAACAACCAGCATTGTCATGTAGGAGATCAGCTAGATATAGGTTTCTATAAGAATATCGACCTCCTTCTCAAAGGACTGTTATTTCCAATATACCGTATGAAACCATCACAAACTGTGAACCAGTGTGGATAAATGCGTCTTGATCTCTACAATGCCACATCCCATTGTGGCACTAGCTCAGCCACAAGAAGAAGAATGACCATGAAGCTTGGAACGATGAAATAGAAACTCTTGTATGGTATATAAGGCTTAGGACTAGGACGGGGACAAATGGCAACTGGCAATCCATGAAGGAGTGAATAGACAGTTGACGCAAGGTATTAAACACAGTAACATCACAATTCCCACTAAAGGTTCATAATTCAATAGTCTTATTATGTAATATAGTAAAGAAAAGCTTTGTCACTAGTGTACTAGTCTAATCTTGATCAGCTGGTGAAAACATAAGGATAAAGAGAACCTTAAAAGCAATAGAGTAAACAAAGAAACATGAATGAGAGGGAGGGGGAGGGAGAGAGAGAAGAAAGTATCTTATTGCACACGTGAAAGACCGAGGGACTATTGCCGTAGAATCTATAAATAGCGGAAGGGAAACGCTACTTAACATGCATGGCCCAGAGTGATAGTTTATGATGACAATAACGAAAGATGGAAATGGGGTAAAGGTGAAGCTATGAAGCACAGGCACCTTACTGGAGTAACATCTCAGCGTCTGACACTTGTCGAACATTGACAACTCTCCGGACATTGGACACGTGTCAAATACTCCAACAAGATGTGTCCTGTCTTTTATTAAAAAGTTCATTTGGACACCCTGCAGACACTCTAGTGCATGCTAAACTGATCTCTCGAGACTCACGGGATACGAAGGGCATGCCAAACGAGGTAGTAATGCAATAATCAAGTAAATCTTGTTTTTGTACGACTGACAATTATAAGATTATGATGACAAATGTGAATGAATAACCAATTTTTGCTGAAAAGCATTTTAACATAACGTAGACACAAATTTAAAAGATGTAATGATATGTTTTCAGGTGTGCATGAATGCTTTTATCGTATTTTCATAATAAAAGGAGCTTCAATTTTTTGCCTCACAACTTCTGTTGTAACATCAAGTATTTCATTTAACATGTCCCAACTTGTCGTATCCTCTAATTATAGGAAATTTGCGTGCCAGAGTGTCTGCGTCGTGTCAACTCTTGACATCAAATGTTAAAAGTATTGGCAGCATGGTCAGAAGAGAGAACAAAAAAAAAAAAAAACTAAAGTTGACATCAGGTCTGACCATCAGAAAGCAAAGCATGCAAGAAGATGATATTGTCAATTGAACACCATAAACAGGATAAATGTCTGCAAACCTTCTCTACCCAAGAATCTTTATACTCCACGATAAATGGATTCGTCATTTTTGAAATAAGCTCCATCTACACAATGCAGGGAGAAAATAATCAGTTTGTGCTCTGTGTATCTAGCAGAACTGAGCGTAAGTGAAAACTTTTGCCTTGCTAATAAATGGCTAGTGTACTGGGTTGTGGGTTTATAATAAAAATGCTCGGCATTTGATATATACATAATCTACAACAATGTAGATTTCTTTACTTTGTTGTAGCTGGAAGTGTTGCAATTTCTATAAGTCATCGATTTTAGCTTTCCATTTGAAAAGATAGATCAATTTTTTCCAGTCTTAGAGCAGAAAATTTTAGCAGAATGCGCATCTTAATTCCATAGTGGGACAAATTTTCTTCCAAAGAGCCCCCGAAAGAAAATATCCTTACTCTACTGAACCGGAAAACTATTCTGTAACAGCAAAATTTTCATTTTCCAAAAAGTTTCTTCTTGGTAAACCATTTGCAAAGATAATGTTTATTGTACAGAAACAGAAGCAGAGATAATATACAAGACAACCTCCTGGTGTGCAGATCTCCGGCTCCTATCAGTTTGGCGAGCTAGACGAATCTTTTTCAACACATACCTTGATAATCGAAAAGGGACATGACCAAAGAGACAGATTTAGAGTAAAAACAACATTTATATCATCTTTCTTACCATCATTAATATGGACATACACATGGCAAGAAAAACAAAACAATATGAAATGAAGAATGAGTCTGTTCTATCCTCACTTCTTTTTTTCATGTTTATGCCTCACGAGAAGGGCCGATCCAAAAGCCCCTTTCCCAATCTGCTCTAGAATTTCATAGTGCTCCATTTAGAAACTGATTAGTTTCCTTCAACTTGTTCTTCTGCCCAGTCACATATTTCCAAAAAAAAAAAACATATGTTACAACCAAAGAATCGATCCATAAGAATGTAGCAAGGAAATTCGTGTGATTAGAGAGATTAAAACAACCAAACAGCTTCTTGCACAAACCCTAAGGGATTCCAAGACAGTAGATGTAACCAAATTGAACATGATAAAACTAGATGAAAACACTGACCTAAGAACGATTAAAAATCAGCTGAAACTTTGTAATTTCAAATTGTTTGATCACACTAGTTTCTACTCAAACCCAAGGAAATACAACAAAAAATTGTGAATGTAAGCATATAAATAAAATGTACTCAAAATTGACGCCAGTGTCATGCTATTCTGGGTGCCCAAAACTCTGCAGTTTTGGTCAATGTCTCTCCTAAAGTGCGTTAGCTACACTACGGATTCCTTATTTAATTTACATCCATTTGTCATCTCCTTTTGACTGCATCGATTCATGCTGAGATTTCATAGCATGCGGAATGGGGGCTTGGCATAGCACCTAGTGCCAATAGTTCAGAGAGAGACAGAGAGAAACAGACGCATCTCTCCCACATTGCTTAAAGATGAGCACCGAAACAAGAAACATAATTAAATCAGATTAATCAAGCATGAGCACAGGACTACAAGATTATTCTGACTTCAATTCAAAATAATTTTCAAGAGATGAGGTAAGTATTACAAAGTAACTACAGCTAAAATTCCATGAAGCAAGAGACAGAAAAGAAAAATATCTTGCCAAAGAGGCGGTTACAGGCCACAGATTTTAAAGAGGTTAAAACGTACTCTTTAAATAAAGAAAAAGATCAGAGTGAAATAGAGTAGCAAAATGCCATCCCTTTGGTTCAATAAAATAAAAAATATACCAAAATTGTGCAATACTTGATAAATCAAGAAGCTAAGCAAGATAACAAACTGAAAATACCATAAAACCACATACGAGAGACTGAATCTCCGAGTAAAACCTGAAAACGGCAAATGCAGGTTCAAAACCTCGCTACAAATGCGAACGAACTTGAAAGCATTCCGAAATACTACTCCGCTTGTAAACAGAATTAGGAGAACTGAAAAGAGAGTCAATGGAAAGAGATAGGTTTCAACAGATTCGCAGAAACAAAGGAAAGGCTGAGAAAGGAAAGGGAAGGACAGCAAAAGAAAAGCACCTAGAACGTGGAACAAGTGTGGAAGGACGAGATCACGAGCTGCATCGAAGATAGAGAAAGCGCAATGCGAAGTTTGACATTGGCACACTTGCGACGAACCTGTACAGTTCGAGAGGTAGAAGACGAAGTAGCACTTCCACCATTGCTATCTAGAGAGAATGTGTTGTTTATCTATACAGAATCAGACAATTCTGGAGAGAGAAAGTACTGCGTTGTGGAGATGAATGTATGTGCGTGTGTGTGTGTGTGTGTGTGGAGGGAGGGAGGGAGGGAGTGTCAGAGCAAATTTTGGCAGCTTTCATGGAGGGGCCTAAAATGAATAAATAATTGATTTTTATGGGTTAGGAACTTTCAGTCATTGAATGGGGAAGACCGACCAAAAGAGAGACATGTGGGCCTCACCCCAACACCCCAACTCTTTCTCTACTGCTCAATCACGAGGGCCATTTAACCCCCATATTTTTCGTGAGTAGTACTTATGGCGATATTATTTTATTTGGATCGACGTTGTTATTATATTTTTTATTTTAAAAAAATTTGATTTTTTATTTTATGTTTAAAAAAATTATTAATTATTAATTTATTTCGAAAAAAATAAAAAAATATTTTCGAAAGTTAAAAAGAGTTCAAAAAATACCCCAAAAAAATTAAAAACATGATCTATTTTGACTTATTTTTTTCTTTATTATTTTTTTCGGTAATTTACATTAGGGATGTACTTTCGTATGATGCGTAAGTTTTCATCCCATTATAAATTACGAGTTATGTTGTATTTCTAACTTTACATAGTTTGCTATTACAGTAGTCAATTATCAATTTGTGAGGGTCCAAGATTCGATATTTTAATTTTATTATTTTTAATTTATTTTAGAACTTCAAGATGATGAGATTAATGTTAATTGTGGTTAGTTTGTAATAAAATTGAGTTTTGGATCAATGTGAGGGTTTTAATAGCTCAATATGGTTAATGTAATTAACCTAAAATTAATTATAAAAGAAAATTAGACCCCCTAAATCAATTTTTTATAAAAGTTAGATAGATTTTCTAAACTTTCAAAACCCTAAAATTCACTTGGAGAATACAAACGAGTGTCTAGACAGAGAATTCATGCGAAGAGGTCAACTAGAAAATCGTAGAGGGTATTGAGAGCTTTGCACAGAGTCCGAGAACAATCGAGTACGCAGAGAGTTTGTGAGTCTTTCGAACACTAAATTGTTTTCTGCATTTTTAGTGATTGAGGTAGGATTTCATGTTGATTTATATTGAGATATTGTATAGATCATGTTTTATTCGATGATATATATATATTATTTTTGGCATGCGATCGAGTCATACATGCTCTGTACATAATTGTTCTTTACCTATCCTTTGTCACCTCATCGTCATAACACTTATTCTAATACTACTCTCATCTACTCTCTTAACCAATCAAAATAGTTGCAGGTACTTGTTCCGCATCTGTTACTCATTCTCTCATGTCTCCTCCTCCGCTCTATAACAGCGCCACTTGACCCTTCTACACAAGCCTTGCTGCTTCCACTAGTTGCGAGCAGTTATCTCTAAAATGGCGATGGAAACCTCGGTATAGACTCGAATTTTAGTAAATTCCACATTGCCATGTGGCAACACGAGCCAGGCCTCTCCAATTGGCCTCTAAATCTGTCACGAATCAACTGGTACTGTCGTCCCATTAACTGATTGAAACCTTCCATCACATCCGCTGGATAGCGCTGGATCTAACAATCAAAAATATAAATCGGCCCAAGGTAGTGCAGTGCCAATAACGCCTTGAAACTATAGTGGACCTTAGGCAAAATCTATACGTATACTAGTGTCGCAAGAGGATATGTGGGTGTGCGATTCCACTCACATACCTAATTGTCCACAACATGTTGTGAGACGGGTGGTGGTAGCAGGTGTATCATCACCTCCTCCATATCCTCATCCTGCTTCTCTTGAGTTAGATACTAGTCCAGAGTAGCCAGATTTACCCATCCTACAAGAACTGTACCCAGAGGTGGTCCAAATGGTTGCTACAATGGTTTGAATACTGGTGAAACCTCCTCTTGTGGATCTTTCTCGGGAGCCTCCCCCTCTGAATCCTTTATCCAGACAGCCAACACCAAATGCACATCCATCTCATGATTAGAGTTCGACAATTGATAATATAAAATAGTTATATATTGGACTTACAGTAATAACTCATAATAATCAAAAGATCTGACAAACTGAATACTAATAACAGTAAAGTCTAAGTATCGTAAAACAAAAGCACTCGAGAATATGATCTACCCATCTATCCAAGGTCACAAGGTAGTCAAACATATGCTTTCATACCAAATTACAATGCCTCAATTTCTCGAAACATTAATTTTATTCTTTTTAGTATTATTTTATTTGTTAAAACAATAATTAAAAAAAAAAAGCCCTTTCAGTTAATAGAATTTAAAAGTAATTTAACAAATTATAAAGTCAAAAATAAAAATAACAAAAATATCCCTTCAGAGTTTACATTGGAAATTAAAATAAATGATAGAGCAAACTATGGGTATGGTAGCCACATGTTGAACAAGCCCTATGTGGCCACTGACTCCTCCTACTCTAATGGTAACTCCATCTGTTCATCTCCATCTAGCATGAAACGTCAAGAACAAAAGAGTTACTCCAATAACAAACTAAAACTCAATAGTGAAATTTATTAAAAAAACAAACTCATACACACACACACACACACACACATATATATATATATATATATATTATATTTTCATTCTTTAATGTTTTTAGGAATTCTACTTAGGAACTCCATAACCTACCCAACTATCTCACATCAGACACTTAGTTGATTTTTTTTTGCTAAAAAAAAGAATGTATAAATAATCAAGTGTGGGAAACAATTATTACAGGGGATTCATATGATAAAAGGAGAGAAAAATCAAACGGTCAAAGGAAAAATGAGTCAAATATACAACCCAGTAATATCCAGGAACCAAAAATTTACATCTTGAGAAAACCATCTAGACTTCTGACGAAGTCTTCAGCAATGTATACTATCGTTTTGAGCTTGGCCTTTGCCCAAGTAGCTGCCCTTACTCCCACTATCTCGTTCTAAAAAATGGACCTGTTCCAGACCAACCATAGTGACCAAAAGGTCCTGTAAATGGAGGCATCCAAATTACCTTCTCATTCTTATTGATGATAGATCATGACTGAGCTCGCAACAGTTGATCGATGGTTGCAGGTGTCACCCAAATGAGATTCTACCAATCCATGATCAAACATCAGACCTTCCACAAATAATTACAGTCAAGGAAAAGATGGGTCATTCTTTCCTTCTCCTCATTGTAGAGTACACAAGTAATATTACTTCGATCCCCAGGTACTATACCTTTCCTGTGAAGAATAGTTCTAACTCCAATTGCATTCTGCATGGCTAGCCACAAAAAAATTCAACTTTAGGTGGACTTATCCCTTTCCAAACTTTGGCTAGACCTTCCTACTTAGGGAAACCCACCTCCTCCTATCTTGCATACGCCGATGCTACTGAGAATGTGTGATTCTTGCTCCAAATCCAGGTCATGAAGTTATGGTTAGAACTAGACAGTAACTGATCTGTGATCCGCACGAGTAATTCATTGAGAAGTTCCTTCTCCCATTTGAACAATAATCTTCTGAAATTGAGGTTCCAGGAACCATTGTCGACCACATTAGAAATGAATTCATACTTTTTGGTAGATATTGAGTAAAGCCTGCTATATTGCTCTAGTAAACCTGAGTCTCCTGCCCATACGTGGTCCCAAAACTTGGTTTGCAATCCTGATTTTACTTTGATTCTGAAGCCTTCCTTGATTATATTTGTGAATTCTTGATTATAGGATAATTCTCCCATAAAATAGATATTTCTCCACATTGTTGAAACCCTACTGCTGTTGATAGGAGCTAGAAGCCAAGAACTGTTGTTCAAGCCGTACTTTTGCAAATTATCTTCACCCATATGGCCTCTTTGTCCTGGCAAAATCTCCACCACCATTTGGTTAGGAAAGAGAGGTTATGGACTGATAGATTTTTTATTGTTTTTCCTCAGGACTTCCCATCTCACGTAATGTATCTTTCTCTTATCCTTTTTGTCCAACCAAAAGCAATTTCTCTGGACTTTCTCTAGTGAATTGGCCACGGATGTTAGGATCTTACAAATGGACATATAGTATAATGGGAGGCTGGAGAAGGTGGATTTAATCAGGAGTGAGCCTCCCAGCCTGAGATAGAAGGCTTCTCTTCTAGCTTGTCAACTTGGCCTTGGTTTTCTCCACAATGGGCATCTAGGATGCTTTCCTCTTAGGTATGATCCATATCGGCAATCCCAAATAAATGAAAGGCATTTGGTCCCACTTGCACCCTAAGTTAGAGGCTAAGGTCCTAACTTTGTCTACAGCTAAACCTACACCATATATCACTGTTTTATGGAAGTTTACCTTTAGGCCATATAACAAGTTGAAACATCTCAAAATTCTCTTCACATTTTTTAGTTCCTCTTCATTGTTGTTGGCAAAAATGATAGTGTCATCCACAAAGTGTAAGTGGGTTATGGTCTCTCCATCTTGACCCACCTTGACATCTTGGATTAGCCCCACCTGTCTAGCTCTCTGGAAAAGGAGGTTCAAAACTTCCACAACAATATTGAATAGGAAAAGGGAGAGAGGATCCCCCTACCTCAAGCCCTTAGAAGGTTTGAATTGAGATGTTGGAGGCCCATTGACCAGGATAGACATAGATGGTATGGTGACGCAAGATTTGATCCAGGAAATCCATTTCTTCCCAAATCCAAGTTCTTCCATCATTTTTAGCAAGAATTTTCACTCAATTGATATTGACTAGTCATTACCTACCCAGGGACCATAGTTTGAGGTTAAATACCCAACTTGAATACTAACCCCGTAAGAAAGAAACCTTCTATTGTTCACACGAGTCAATAACAACCTCACCCTAACTAGATCCGACCGAGTGTGGCGTTATTGGGTCAAGTACCAACGAATCTTAGACGCTTCCCTTTTAGCCACTCAAAGACGTCCAAGACACTAGTCGTCACTCCCTCGGGTTCTAGAGCTACGAAATAGACATTTCCAAAGTCACCCTCGATTGTCTTCAACAACTCTTAGTTGAGTTCCTTAAACAAATGGAATGACACCCGGTGGGACTTGAACCCGCATGGAACATGGAACGACGACTGATGGAACTTGAACCCAAAAACTAATTATGCGGGACTTGAACCCCATAATCCACCATTGGCACGATAGCCTCCAACTCCGGTTTCATTTTCTCATTTAACATCACTTCATGGATTCTACACAATTTCACTACTTATAATGTCCACCAAACACCCTCCTCTTTCTTGTTCGAGTGACATTCGAATCGATATCCCTATCGTTGACTATAGGTTTTTTCCCAAACAATCCCAAGATATAACATGTTCATAATGACAGCACAACAACAATATTTTATCAATTCTACAAGAATTCAGGCAGCACAACGGCTATACTACACTTGAACTAACAGCACGATGGTTGTATCATATCCAATCTGGCAGCACGACGAAAGAAACGCATTTAGTAAACAACACCTCAAGCAGCACGACAGCTATATCGGGAACAACCAACATCTCCAATACAATTTCAGAATCCCACAAATCTAAGTTACGATACACCGATATTCATCTACGTTCACAAACATAGCAATATGATCATAACATGGTCAAAATCGGTCAGCCTACTCTCACGAGATCCCACGAGAAACCGTAGACACATATTAAGTGCGGTGGATGCTTGTGCAATGTGTATATACAATCGGAGTAAGTTTATAGATCTGCAATAGTGTTCTAAGTACCAATCAACACTTTGTAAATTTTGAATTTCTAAACAAGTCGCTCAAGCGGCCTAAGCTTGCTAAATCGAGCTACCAAAACCCAAATTCTACAAGTTTTTGACCAACTCTAAAATCAAAATAGTATTCTACAAATTTGACTAGGTCGCTCGAGCGACCAGAACTCCCTCAAACGAGCCTTCATTTTTCAAAAATTTGTAACTTTTTTTATTTCTAGAATTTTGCTCGCACTATACCCTAACAGTATACTTTCTACATCTAAAATTGAAAATAAAACCTAATGGGTCGAAGGTAAAGATTTCTACCTTAATTGAGGAAAACAACGAAGAATCAAAGTTGAATTGACGGATTTTGAGAAGAGCTTCGACTTAGGGTTTCTCTCTTTAAGAACTTCAAAAATACCTCACAACTCTCTTGTAAACGTACTCTCTCAAACTTGCTAATACTTTTAAATCAAGAAAATTAGGCGAGAAGGCTAAGTTTTGTAGTGACTTATATAGAGATTAATAAGGGGGGAAATACCTCATTATCCCCCAATTAAACTCCATTACACTAGCCATGAATTCCCTAATTGATTCACCATTATTCTATCATCAAATTCGAAATAAATCAGATTATTCACCTTAAAAATCAAAGAAACTAATTCACAACTTAATCATCCAAGAAAATGCAGATAAATGACCATGAATGCGAAGAAAATCCTAAAAGATGCCATTCTTGAGGTTCAGTAAATTAACATGTCGCTCGAGCGGCGTCCCAAAATTGAAATTCCGAATTTTAGTAATTAAAAAAACTCAGAAATAAATAATTGATATAAATTTTAAATTCTTATTAAAAAAAATGCAGGTAATTATATATAGTCAGCTATGGAATTGGTTGTCAAGAGAATATGAATCAAGGACCGAAATGATGAGCAGATATGCGGAATTGATCGGAACGCCATGCGAATGCACTGGTGGGCCTCGTTGCAACAGAAGAAGACAAAGATCAAAGAACAATTTCAATTAACTATTTGTCTAGGGTGATAATCGAACAAAGGAGGAAGGAAGTCTTTTTTCTCAGTGCTCAGACTGAATGATGAGCCATCGACAGACAAGAGGGAGATGTAGATCGGATTGTTCACAATGCAACCCATTATTGGGTCTTTAGAGGAAGGGAAAGTTTTCAACAAGTCTTTTTCTGCACAATATCTCTACCATGTTCACCCAGATACTTCGAAAGATTTGTTGTACGAAATTCATGAATGAAGTTATGGATATGTCGTTTGAACATACGATGCTTTGGGGAAGCACAAGAAACCACCTACCTCAAAACATAAAGAGTCCCAAATATTTGGTTCTCTTTTTTTTTTTTTTTTTCTAATTTTAAGCTTGTCTTTATATAAAAGAGGCCCAACATAAGTCTCAAGTCCAGTTGCAATGCTGAAGTAACAAAGAAGTTGAAGATTAGTTTAAAAATAACTAAAGCAATGTTCTCTCCAGAACCTCGTGTTGTACAAAAGTCTGTTGAAACTGAATTATATAGGAAAAAATGGCCCAAGTTGAAATTATGGATCATTGGACAATGGTGGAATAGCAACAAAGAGAATTTATGCTGCCAACAACCATTGGAGGTCTCTTTTTCTATCATCTTTTATTCTTCATCTTCGTCAAGTAAGATTTTTTTTTTTTTTTATAATTATATGAACATAACTGGTAAAGTCTTAGAATTTTATTTTATGGTGTGGATCATGCATCAACATAAAGTAATGACATGTGAGATTTGATTTGGGTCTTAGTTACAAATTATTTTGAGGTATTGAACAATTGAATGCAATCAATTTATTTTAGGTGAAATTATACTCTAGATTTCAAAAACCATTAATATGACTAAGTTTGTTTCTTTCCCTTTTTCAAATTGTGAATGCTTTTTTTTTTTTTTTTAATGGTGGTTTTCAATTCTAAAAGCCTCTTTAAATTTGAAATCTTTCAATTCTAAACTCCTATTAATAATTAATTTGTAGATTGTTCCGAATATCAACCTCATGTCTCGTCAAAAGTATCTTTTTGAATCCGAGAAAAGAAAAAAGAAGCAAAATGTAGAAAGAGTGTCAATTAAAAAGTTCGCTTCAGGTTGACATTGGTACGATGGTGGCCCATCGTGCCCTTTTGTATAGTTATTGGTCTCCGAACATGAAGAGCTACAATGAGATGTATGTCAGAGCTACCAAAAGTTTTTCCCGATTTTCAAGCAACTGAACGAAAACCTTACTTGTCTCATTAGCCGTCATTTGCCCATTTAGGTCTTGACTAGGGTGTAGTCGAATTAGTTTCCTAAAATCAATCGGGTCGGACATGAGTTGCAACAACTGATCCCAATCGAATTTTGGTGGACGGTTTGGTCTCGGTCAATTTTTGAATTCCCCGAATGGGGCTTTATTTTGGGCCCACAAAAATATTTTAAGCCTTAAAAAATATTTAGTCATGAATTTTTTTTGTTTGGACTTATTCTTAGAAACTCAATAAACTAAATAATAATTTTTGGGCCCATATCTTGGTCGAAACTTCAGAAAATTAGAGAGGAGGCTTTTTGTTCCTCAACACATTAGGGCAGACCTGATAAAAGGACAAAACTTAGACTAAGAGAACCAAGCTTCCAATTCAAAGAGAATGGAAACAGAGTGTTAGGATGGCTTATATCATACCTAGCCTCTTTTAAGAGTTAATTACCTTGTACGGATTACAATTCATAGTTACATGTGGTCACGTAAATCAAATCAAAAAGGTCTCAGGCAAGATAAAACCATGTCCAAGCGCACTCAGTAAAACAAAATAAAATAAAATAGGCATGCTTTCAAGAAACCAGAACCAGCCATAGCATAGACCGTTGGATTAGATTTGCATGTAGCAAGACTCAGGTGTTGATTTAGGATTTACATGAAGTGAACACAGACATCAAAAAAACAAATCCCGACTGACCGATCAAGTCACGATTTTTTCGATCTATTTTTTTTGTTTGGATCTATTTTTTCGGGTTAAATTACACCCCTAATCTTGACATAATCGGCAAGTAGCCGACGGTACCTAAAAAATTCAAGTTACAGCTCACCGTGGAGATTATTTTACAAAATGGGCGAAGGCTGAATTATTAATGACTATTAAGGACTAAGATTAGAAAAGATTGACGTAGCACAATATCGTATCACGGTTCGAAATCTCATTATGCATTTATATTTGTGTAGCTATGTCGTTTCAACTCGAACTAGATCAACATACTTGTAATACATTTACAGCATCGTTTGAGTATCTAGTTGTAGACAACACTTGTTTACATGTGTTCTCCACAATGTTGTTGGTATATGTTGCATGGGTGTGCTCGCATAAAGAATATTCACTCGTTAGGTATATCATCAATTCAATAGGTGATAATGTGGGATTTGGGGGAGCTGTAGTGTACTTTTCTGTAGTGCGCATGTAGTGCGGGCAAAACGACATAGTTTTAAGGAGAAAGCGGACAAAACTATATCGTTTTGTCCGCACTACACGCGCACTACAGGAAAGTGCACTACAGCCTTCCTGAATCCGATAATGTGAGAAGTCATGTGAACTCAATCATAAAAGTGACAAGTCCTCGATGAATTCAATAACTTAAGAAATACAAGTGATTTATCTTCCTCCCATACAGCTATTGTATATTTTAAAGACAATTTAAATCAGAGTCTTATTAACCCTTGCGGCATAGGTTTTCATCTCATCCATTTTTTGAACTTATGTTTTAATCTCATTTTTGTATGGTTTGACAATTTTACCATTACTTTTGAGTGTTAGTTTACCCTCTTGTCCTTTGTTAAGTTAACTCTTGATTCGTTAAGTTTAAAATCATAGCACTAATTTAGACTTCAAATATAGAATCAATTATGGTAATTATCTTTACTGAATATCTCAATATTGGTCCGATTGTCTCTCACCGGAATGGTACATTGATATTTCATTGAATATCTCAATATTGGCCGAATCTTCTATCACTGGAACGACACATTGATATTTGGTAAGTTTTGATGCTACCTATTTCTCTGCAATATTGAGATTAACTCACCAGAATTATAGTGATTTACAAGATTACTGATCACATTTTTGGATTTTTTGCACGAAATCACGTAGATATTTGGTTCTTGTATTACTCATCATGTAGCACATAGACACGCTATTTTTATGTTCTTGTTCACTGAAAATTGAGTGTAGCAACTTTGGAGGAAGATTCCATCATCAAACGTAAAGAATTTTTTTGTGAAGATTGTTCGGATTACATGGTGAGTGAAAAATTTACCATGTTCTGAAAATTTATCATGATCTGCAGGTGTCATTCTTTACTTGCAATTTTACCATGATATCTGTAAATTATCATAATATCTGTTTTAAGTATGCGAAATGTACATCATCACAAAATCCATAAATTTATCATCATCTGAAAAATTATCATGAGCTACAAATGTCGTTCTTTTACCTACAAATTTACCATGATATCAGTTTTAAGTATGCGAAATGTACCCTGTAAATTTACTATCGCAATATATAGACTAAATTTATCATCACAAAAATGCAAAAATTTATCATCTGCCAGTTTACCATGACCTGCAGATGTTGTGCTTTACCTGCAAATTTATCATGACATCTCGCAAATTTACCATGATATCTGTGTTAAGTATGTACCAAGACATGGTATATTTATCTACATGTTTGACATTTTACTTTGTTAACACAAATGTTCTAATTTATTTGATATAGGATAGTTGCAATGAACTGTGGGTTGATACTGATTTGTAGGCATAATGAGAAGATTACTGCAATCTGGATAGATCGCATCTGGAACTTTGCGTAAGTACTAGTGAATAATATATGTGATAGATTGGGTCAGTTGGATCCTGAATCTATTATTTTGAGTTACTCGTTGGTTGACAAAGAAAATCTACTATTGGATAACGATGAGGATTTTGTTACGATGTTCGGGAGCGTAGGCTTTGAAGACATTGATGTCGTTGTTAAGAATTTCACGCTCAAGTTCTTCAATAATGCTGATGGGGATGGCAACAATGAAAATTATGATATTCAGGAAGGGAATATGGACTATACTGTGGTCCAATCAACTGATGGTGAGGGGGCGGATGGTATTGCAAACGATATTCTAGTATTTTGCAGTCACAAACAAAATAGTTTGTTGTCGGCCCAATTGTTAGATGGAATTACAGGCGTTGGCCAAAAATTTGAGGGAGGGGTTTCACAACTCCATACTGTATTGAGGAAGTATGTAATTGAGAGGGGTTCGAATATATTTTAATCAAGAACGACAAAATCCGGTTGACAGCCCATTGCAATTTTAGCGGGGAAAAAGGATGTGCGTGGGAGTTGCATGCTAGGGTTTTTACAGTAAACGGTTGCCTTTACATTAAAAAATTCGTCGATAAGCACAATTGCAGTGTTGCAGTTAGGACTCCAAAAACCACACGTCTAACGTCGAAATTAATTCCTAGTCTGGTTACGGATGAAGTGCGTGTAACACCTATGAAGAGGCCGATTGATATCGTCAAGGAAATTAAAACTAGTTATGGATTGAATGTATTATACCGCCAAGCTTGGTGGGGTGTAGAGAAGGCTAGTAGTGATGTCTTCGGCGACTACTAGTCTCAAGTGGTATGTTAGTGCAGCTATGAGTATCAATCCTGAGAGTCACATCGAGCTAGATTTCGATGCAGAAACTAAGCACTTTAAGAGGTTATTTGTAGCTTTTGCAGCATGTATTGAGGGTTTCAATTATTGTCGGCCAATTATTTTACTTGATGGTACATTTCTGGAAGGTAGGCATAAGGGGACTTTATTTGGTGCCACCAAAAAAAATGGGAACCAATGTACCCTTTTTTCGTATACTTGATTATGTTTATCAATACAAACTTTTAGTATTACATAGTTAATCACATTTACAAATTTTATTGTCTCGTGGTGTTTGTTTGAATTTATTTGCAGGTATATTTCCAGTTTGCTTTGCTATTGTTGTCGCGCCCGGAAATTTCCTCGGCCCCCCTCGCGAATAAAGAATTGTCGAACGGGGCTGAATTATTTCTTAAC
>JABCMJ010012660.1:0-20175 GCA_014822125.1 Arbutus unedo | reverse complement strand
AATAAATAAATGAGCAGATTATTTATTCAGTGCCAAACCCTTCTCTCCTACTTTGACTTTGGATATTCCTACTTGACTCTGAAATATCTTTTTAAGAGACTCTCATTTTTTTCTAAAATACTCCCTCGGGGAGAGGTTTATTTTTACTTAACTCTAAAAAAATTTCACCCTTTTTGAAAGATTTTCTCCCTAAGCCCTATACTTGAAGAGAAGAATTCTCCCATTTTCTTAAGCCTTGGGATCCTTACATAGGCTCCCAAAATATTCAAAAATGTGCTTGTGAAGTTTGATTCTATCAAAATAAAAATTACCATTGAATATATTTAATTTAAAATAAAAAATTAAAGTTCTGGGTGGAATTTTGATATAACAGACTTGGATTGAAAGTTGGTTGAATAGTTAAAATTTTAAAATTTACCTTTTTAACTAAAAGAAATACGTGAGACATAAATTGGAAATGTTCTTAAACTCAGCAATGGACTCATGTACCCCACATATATTCCATCTTAGTTTTATTGAAATTTCCCTTTTCCAAATAAACATTTTATTTTTGGGGAAATTTCAAAACAATAGAAATAATAAAAAAATATTTCAAATCAGTAAAACTAAGTATTGATATTGTAAACACATGAAATCATATAGAAAATATGAAAGACATAAAAAATTAAATTTGTTGATACCGTTTTCTCATTAAACTTGAAAATGTTATTTAATTAATTGGAACAAGCCATTTAATTAGTTAAATAAGTGTGATGGTTAATTATAGAAAATTGGAGAGTGGGAAGTGGTTCAATGGAAAAAATAAAGAGAAAGACAAGCAGGTTAGACGGAAGAGAAAATAGAGAGGTTAAGAAATATTTTTTCACAATATTTTGAATTTTTTTGGTTTTCTTACGACAACGATATTATATAGCGGAGAGTTTTTATCGATAGATTATTAAACTCGTCATTTTATGTGTAAATTCTATGAATCTAATATGCTTTAACACAACTCTATGTTCCAAAATATTTTAATACTCATTCTTACTGATTTAAAATATTTTTTTATCCTTTTTATTTTGTTGAAAATTTTCGTTTATTTTTCTTAACCTAGCTAGAGAGCGAGAGAGAGAGCAGTTCGGTTTACCTTCCTCGTCGTTCATAAACAAAACGCACAAAATAAGATAATTACATACGCGCACACATATAAATGAACAATTAAATAAAATAATTTACTTTCATTTCTGACTCTGCCTTGCTGCTCTTCCCCGACCTCAAATCTATCTCACTCTCTTCTGTTTTCCCTCTCTCCTCTTTCCGTAGACCAGAACGATAACTCTCTGTTGTTACCAGGTTTTTCTTTCTTCGATCTATGCATTTGTTGTCTGTCGGTTTCTAGATTGTTTTTTGAGGGTTTTGGTTTTTATTTCTTTTTGTGATTTTAAAGCGCGATCTTCTTTGTTCACGATAATGACTTATTTGGCTAGCTGTCTATAAGATTTTCATCGACTTTGGTTCGTCTAATGGTTTGGTTTTTTGTGTCTTGTCATTTGTAGATTCTTTTATTTGCCTAACTCGATTTCGTGGGTTTGTTCTGAGTTGTTAATTTACTTTTCGTGGTTATGAATTTCGGAAGGTGGGTTTAAGAAATGAAAGTATGCAGTTGTCGAATTTACAAGTTGAAAATTCTTAATTGGTGATTCGGACTATGAGGAAAGTGACATTTTTGGTGAACCCGTGGTTCGTGTTTTGAATTGAAGGATAGAGAATCGTATACCTCTTTTTGCCCCTAAAGAAGTTTACTTTGTCTAGCAGGTGACGTTGGAGGAGTGTGGTGGGAGTTTTGGAGTGGGAAATGGCTGGAATTTTGAGTGAGGATACGGGTGCTGGAAGTTCTGCGGAGGGGATTCTAAGTGGGCAGCAGCAGTGTGAATCTGGGGAAGCATTGACAGAATGGCGGTCTTCTGAGCAGCTTGAAAATGGAACCCCATCAACTTCTCCCCCTTATTGGGACACAGATGATGAGGACGACTTTGGTAGGCTGTTTGTCTCCCGTAAACCTTTTGCACTATGTTTCTTTGTTCTTTCCATTTCTTTTTAAGATATGCATTGACGGTTGGAATAGTGACCAAAGGTGTGGTTTTGTGCTCCCTAAATTTTGTTCTATTATTGGGTTTGATTTCATGAGCAATTTAGATTGTTATTGAAGGCAAGTAATTTGGTAGTTGAAATCAAGATACATCTTTACGTGTCTTTTCCTGGTGGGGTGCGAAGTTTGGTGCTAACTGCTGAGGCTTGATATGGTTTAGACCAAGCGAACCATAATTGATTGTGGGAAACCAGCCAATGTTGTACCTGGTGCTTCCATTTTACTCATTTAACATGCACAAAGTTAGATTGGACTTGCAATAGCTAGCTTATAAAAAATTATCTGGACATGCTATATAGTTACTCTGTGGCAGTATGATTTACTGTCATGGAAGTTAATTGTAACAATACGAAGGTTACTACTCTTGCAGACTCTTATTGACATGAAGATGCCCATTTGTAATACTGCCATGCAATGATGCAAAAAGCTTCATTGTTCTTGTACATGCTGTTAGTGGTATCCTTTTTTCTGGTTGCAAAATTGAGGTACAAATTTTATCCAGTCAAGCTACTGCTATCAATTTAAAAACCCTTTCCCCTTCAAACCTCCCTCCATCTCTTTCTTTCCCCCAAACCAAAAGAAGAAAAAAGAAGATAAAAAAATGGAGAAGAAAAAGCAAAAGTCCTTTACAAAGAAAGTTTTCATGCTGCATCCCGTAAAGGGCATACTGAGAAGGTTGATTATTGTTCAAGATGAGATTTTGCATTTGAATGTTGCGGAGGGACGTGGCTTGAGTTGTTGATTGGAAGACTGATTTCAATGTGGATTCGAAGCAGTGCTACGTTTGTAGATACATGTCGTGGATTGTGAAATATGGGGATCTCCAATTTGAGTATAGTAATTTGTCAGTAGGCAGCTTCTAAAGCTGCATTAGTGATAAAACAGTCAGGTGAAGTGTCTGGATTTCTTCATTTGACTATGAGTGGTTGTTTCTCGTTGGGATAGACAAAGGGGGACGTTTTGTATGTTTTCAGTGTATAGGACCTATCTTATGTGGGTTTTTGAGTCTGTTGTACTGGGAAAACTGCCTTGGTGGCTGAATTGTGGATCATTAAGAGTTTCTTATTTGTTTGGGATGATGAAATCTGCAGTCCGGTCAATTACTGGGATATTAAGGAGGTTGAGCGTTTCTTACTGAGTGAGTAGGGTCCTTTTGATGTCCCTGAGATTTGAGGTGGAAGTGGTATTGCCTTGTAAAAGGTGGTTTAATACGTTTAGTCTTCGTTCTGGTGAATAGGTTTTCGTCTCTTTAGAGTGTAGATTGCTTTATTGTTGGGCTGATCCTGTCCTTTTGATGTGGTGCATTTGTTACGAGCTTAGTATTGAAAAGAACAATCTTTTGAAAGTGCAAGGAATAAATAATACAGTGGTCGGAATATTCTTCTTCTTAATAAAATGTTTTGGACTGTTGAAGTGTGTTTTTCTTTTGTCTAAATGTCTGGAATTCTTGGATTCACTTTTAAAGTATGCTTCATCTATATCTGACACTGCACCCTATAGAAGTTTCTGATTAAGTCAGAGCTATCCATAAGCCCCTCTTTTTTTATATTGAAAGTCGACACCTCTTAAAGCATAGTTTTTGCATGCACTGTACAAAGTTCAGGATTCTCTCTCTATATACAGGAGCCTCATATTATTCTCACGTGCAGGACTTGGTTATTTTGTTTTCTCTACCGTAATTTGTGTTAAGTACCTCTATCCTTTAGTAATTAGTAGCCATGTATGATGTGCATGTGTAGGACTTGTTATTTTCTCATGGGTGATTCTATTTGCACCCAAAGGAGTTCTCTCTAGCAATTTCTCTTCACACCACATAAAATCATTTTACGGTTTTCCTTTACCCTTTTTGTAATCTCAAAATTACGCTCATCCCCAATTTAACCTTAAATCTTACTTATATGTACACTCACTAGTTACCGCCATTAGCGGCCACCCTCCTGTCCCTTCACTACCATTTCTGTCACCGTTGCATCAAGTAATTCTTCAAAGGAACAGCAGTTTCTTGATTCCAAGAACAAACCGTTTCTTGTTACAAAGCTTTAAAAGTGAAGTACTGGTGATTAGTGAGAAGTTAGCAGGATGAACTCTAGTAAGAGTGCTGCAATTTTTTAGGCCTCATGTTAATAAGCCATGAAAATGTACTATTATACTTTGATGTTTGGTTTTAACCAAATATTTTGGTTAGATTGCTTCTCGTGTTCCTTGACTCATGTACACAGAGACAAGTGGCTAGAATCCTCCCAGCTCGAGGACCCTTGCATCCAAAATCCAATGCTTCAACCACTATCACAATTATCTCTGCTGAGGAACTTATTAATTGTGGTGGGCATGGTGGTAGATGAGGGGTAGGGTCAGGGCTGTAGGGGACAGTGATTGATTGCAGTGGATGGCAGCTGAGCTTCAATACAAGTTGGACTTAGGGTTAGATGGACGATGAGGGTGTTTTCATACTATTATATAAAAATAAGAAAATAAGTTAAACAATGCTGAGTGGCGTAGCAGAAACACGGGGATAGAGAGGACTTGTTTGGGTTAGAATCACCTGTTTTTCTTTAGTATTATTGTCTGGGGAGGTAATTTCAACAAATCTCAAAGTACAAAAGACGGGAATGAAGTCCTGTAACAAAACCAGTATCGAGGTGGCAGTCTTGTGATTAAGTTCTTTGTTTTATTAGAACAACAATTGTCAGGTTTTCCTATTAGTATCAACCAATATCCTTCCTGCTTTGTCAAATTATGCATCTAGTATGCAGTTAACTTTAGTTTTAGCTATTTTATGACTTTACAGGACCAAAACCTTGCGAGTTATATGGGAAGTATACGTGGAAGATAGACAAATTTTCACAGATCAACAAGAGAGAACTTCGTAGTAATACATTTGAGGTTGGCGGCTACAAATGGTATGTAGAAGCTGCATCTGAGTTAGTTGTTAATCTAAATGTTTACTTCATTTTTTCTGTTATGATGGTTCCTCCTTAGCGGGGATTGATTCTTGAAATGCAGTGTTATATATGTAGGTATTACTTTAGCTGCACCATTCATTAGTGGTACCTTTTCTTAAAAAAGTGGCCCAGTTATTTACAGTATTTGTATGTTTCCTTCTTGTAGATTCAGATCGATGCACACTGTACATGATCATGTATGTGCATCTTGGGTTGGCTTGAACCTGCTATGCTGGTTCGATGTTCTTAACCTATGAGTTGTTCAATTTTAGCAAAGGACATGCTTTATATGGTTTCCTTATTGTACTGGTTGAGAAGGGATATTTTCCGGATTCGCTTCAAAACTTTTGATTCTGAATAGTCAAGTAGTTTATTAGAAGTTGAATTGAAGTTTAGTTCCTTGTAACTCATACAGGTTTATACTAATGCGCTGTGACATGTCAATATGACCACAGCTGCCTGACATTTGGGATATCTGATTAGTCTGTTAATGTTATGTCGGTAAGAGCTTTTAAATGATTGGCTGAAAACAAAATTTGACATACTTTGTTTATGCATGCTTCATCCCTGACATTTGTCATCTCAACTAAGATGTTATCTTTGGTGGTCAGTGGGGTAGCTAAGGGCTTTCTTTAGAGCTCTAGGTGGAGCCATGGAAAAAATATTTCTCACTTACCATTTATGATTATAATACTAGGTTATCCTGGTGATCCAAGGGTTGTGGTTGACGGTGGTTAATTGGCTTTGAGGTTGGAACTTGATTCGGAGAGGGTTGACAGTATCGAAACTTTTGTTGATCTGTTTGGAGGTGGCGTTTGGTCTTGAGATGAATTTAACAAAGAGTGAAACTACTTTAGGTGGAGTGGTAATGTGGAGATCTTGGCAGCTAACTGGTCAGTAGGGTAGGGTCTTTTTGTTGGAGATATATGGGGCTTCTGTTTGGATCATCTAATAAGGACTAGGTGGTTTGGGATGTGGTGTTATTTAGAGTGTAATTTACTACTTGGAAAGGCAATACATTTACAAGTGGGGTAGACTTATTCTTATTAAGAGCACTCTGTCAAGTTTCCTATTTATATGTTGTGTTTTTTTCCTTCCTATCTCTAGGATGAGAGACTGGAGAAATTTACTTGTGTTTGTCTTGAGAAGCACAGGAGAGGTGTCCATGAATGTTGATCATGTAGTGAATTGCTGCACTTTATCTGCTGCTAATTTTGGCTTATTCCTATTGCAACAGGTACATTTTGATTTATCCTCAAGGTTGTGATGTGTGCAATCATCTCTCTTTGTTTCTATGCGTGGCTAATCATGACAAGCTTCTCCCAGGTATGTTAGTAAAAGTTGAACTATGATTTTGCCTCGATATCAATTTTCTTTCTTTCTAGCCGATCTCTTTTTTTGGTGGAGTTCAAACAGGATGGAGTCATTTTGCACAGTTCACAATTGCTGTGGTGAATAAAGATCCAAAGAAATCCAAGTATTCTGGTTAGCTGGTTACATGTTGGCAAAGCTGTTGTATTGGAGTTTCTGGTCCTAATTAAGTCAGTATTAATGCCTCATAATTGAATTTTGCAGATACATTGCATCGATTCTGGAAGAAAGAGCATGATTGGGGTTGGAAAAAGTTTATGGAGCTATCTAAAGTGTTAGATGGGTTTATTGACGCTGATACTCTCATCATTAAAGCTCAAGTCCAAGTTATCAGGTCTATTACGAGTCTTACTTTTTTAAATCACGTGATTCAGTTTTGGGACCAACACAATACGATTTTGGACTATATTCCCCATCTGCTAACTTTGGTGTAGGAACTCTTAAGCTGCCGACAATTGCTTAAATTTCTTTCCAAAGGGTTATTTGTTCTGTGATTTGTTTGTCAGTGGGTTATTAATATACCCGTATGTTCTTCGCTTATTGATTTCTTATTGTTCTATATTTACTTTTATGCTTTTCAATCTTTGTAATTACATGAATGTCAGTACCTCGTAAAACGTGGCTTGGACAGTAGCAGTCAATGTGTTGGACATTCTAATTGTGTTCCTGATAGTTCTTGGTTGAACTTTGTAAATGCTTTTTCTTTGCCAAGTATTTGGTGTTTCCTTGTAGATTAATCAGTGATGAAAAACTTAATACTGTTTTTAGTTTAAAGTTCCCTTCATATAAGCTCATATACACGTGTATGGTATACCTAGAGTTTTAGGCTTGCCTAGTCCTCTATCTTTCCTTGTTTATGTATCATTTTCATATTTCTGTCAGTGAGGAATGAAGAATACGAATCTTGAATCATGTGATGATTTTCCCTTTACAGCTATGATTGACTGCCTTCTTCCCCCCTTTTGTTTTAACACTTGTCCAATAAAGTTACCTCCCCTCGTATACATTCCATTCTGGTGAGACTGCTTGAGTATTTCTGTTATTAGCTTCAACAGGGTCGATCATTTTGATGACTGATTCTCAACTTGTGCTTTTGGTTTGTAGGGAGAGAGCAGATCGTCCCTTTCGCTGCCTTGATTGTCAGTATAGGAGAGAACTTGTTCGGGTATATTTGACAAATGTAGAGCAAATTTGTCGCCGTTTTGTGGAAGAGAGAAGAAGCAAGCTTGGGAAATTGATCGAAGATAAAGCTAGATGGTCAAGGTAGAGATTGTCTCTTTCATGATTATTAATTTATAAGCGGACCTGTTATTGCATGAAAATAGGTGGTTTAAGTCTTCCATTATCATTTTAGCTCTTATGGCTGTGAAATTTTGACATTCTTCTCCTTGTTTAATAGGGTTAAAGCAATAGTAGTTCTTGTTTATTTTTACCCTTAAAAAACGCTCAAGTGGAGTGACATCGTACAGTATATGGCCCTTAAATAAAATGTTTGTTGGTTGTAGTTTAGAAACAGGAAAGTGCCTAGTGTTCTCTTAATGCCTGTTATGCTTTATCCTTTGATTTCGTCCATGATCTTGTTCAAGAATCAAGACCACTTTCAGCAGTTGAGTTTTACTGTCAAAATAACAACTTTTGGTGGCTGCAGCTTTTGTGCTTTTTGGCTGGGCATTGACCTAAATGCCAGGCGCCGTATGTCCAGGGAGAAAACAGATGCGATTTTGAGAGTTGTTGTAAAGCATTTCTTCATAGAAAAGGAAGTCACATCTACCTTGGTAATGGATTCATTGTACAGTGGACTGAAGGCCCTTGAAGGCCAGACCAAGAGCAAGAAAAATAAGGGGAAATTAGTAGATGCTGAAGATATGCCAGTTCCTATTGTTCGTGTAGACAATGATACGTTTATTCTGGTGGATGATGTATTGCTACTACTTGAGAGAGCTGCCTTGGAACCCTTGCCTCCAAAGGATGATAAAGGCCCTCAGAACCGGATGAAGGTGAGCTATGTGAACATGATGTCAAAAATTTATTGGGTCCTGCAATTTGTTTTGAGATTGGTATGTCTAGTATTTTATGTTTTTATCTTCACTATTTTTGGGCTAATGAGGGTGTCTAGGACTTCGTCTCGACTAATCCCTTGTTATATGCTGTCTTCCAGTCCTACACATACCCGATAATTACTTGGCAAAGCCCCAAGGGTAGCAACCTCAACGGAAGGAGAGAAATTAATTAGCGATCCACCCTTGAGATTTGAACCATAGATCTAAGAGAAGTTCGAGGTCCTTGCTGCTTGAGCTAGCCTCAAGTGGTTATTTATCTGTTAATTTCAGTAAGCCTGGAAGAGGTCTTGCCTATTATATGCATCACTATCAATCACTGTTGAATAAGAGAACAATGCCCTGTGCTTTCCTGTATGTGAGAAATTCCCCGAAGGGGAGTTTTTCTATTTGTGGAAATAAGAAGGATACCTTCAGTGCATGAACTGCCTTTTATTTCGCTGGAGAAATATAACCACAGGATGTTAGCTTGAGTCCTATCTTTTGCCACTTCTAAAGGGTTAGATTCAGATTTCGAGTCCTCAAGTTTTTCCCTACACCAAAATGTAAATGATTTGAAATATGTTCAGGTTTCATATTCTGATCAAGATTAAACTTCTAAAGCTGAATAGATTACCACCCTCACCATTTCTGGTAAATTAGAACTTTGGTACGACTGTAATTCATACTAAGAGCATAGAACAGATGCCAAACAATTTAACATCGAAGGTGTACTTTGCTACTGTAGATGGGGACAGTTGTCCACAGTTACCTTATCTCATCTATTTAAGTATGAGCTTTTTGTTGTGCACTCCAACAACTCTTCGAACTTTAATATTTTATGAGTCGTTTTTTGCTTTTGCTACCTTTGGGTGCACTCCAACGAATACTGCAAACTTTTTTGTTGTGTAATTTGGTGGTTGAAGGTTCTTTCTCACATGCCAACTTTGAAGGAGAGGAAAATTTGAATGGTATTTTGATGTTGTATCTGTGGGAGCAACAAAATACTATCTCAATCTTCAAATGTCTGAAGATTTGGTGTTTGGAGCTTATTTTGGAGGTGCTCACAGATACTAGAAAGTGGATTTAGGTTCTCTCTAGTGTGGACTGGACAGTGTATTGGTGCGCGTTGGTGCCACAAGGGGTCCATTTGGATGATCCAATCCATTATTGCTATAGGCCCTGAGGTGTAGATTATACTTAGAAAAAAATGGTTGATCCGTTAGTCATAGCGACCTCATTTCGTCGCATCTATTTGGAGAAAAGTAAGCATTCTAGTTTCAAAATCATATATGTTTTTCATTTGTTTTCCGCATAAATGCAATAAAATTATGTTACAATCGATAAATCAAGCTAGTTTTTTTCATGTATGATCTAGAAATCATATATGTTGTCCATTTTAGCAGATAAATGCAATAAAATTATGTTACAATTATCGAATCAAGCTATTTCTTTCATGTATGATCTAGATACTAGGGCCTATAAAAAGGAACGGATTGTATCATCAAAATGTGACCCCTTGTGGAATCCACTGGCACCATTCTAATGGCAATGGGGCAGGTTTGGATCTGGGTACTCCCTCCATACTCGATCCCCAAACTCCATGCTCACCTCCATACCATTCCCAAACGGATAAGGGGTAAAACGGGTATACCCAATACCAATTGCATATCTAAGAAAGAGGCAAATACACTTGAGAAATAATAAAAGCTTATCAAACAACTAAGTACAAAAACTCCAAGCATACTAGCATCAACACATTAACATAGCCAAAAATAAAACACAATACAAAACAAATTTGAAAAAACAACCTACATAACAAAGTCACAAACCAATAAAGATGCAAATCATTGCAACAAATACATAAACATAACTAAATGGCTACTAAAAAATCGCGAGCCATTGACTAGGTTAAAAAAATATAATTGTGAAAGGGATATACATATATAAAGAGTATATACAATGAGCAACGGGTACGGCGGGACAACACGAGTATTTGGTTATGGGGTAGCAAAGCCATATCCGACTGGGTGATGTGAAAAATTGGGTATACACGTCTTTATTTGACCAGATTAATCGGCCATGCACTTCTTTGTAAGTAGGCAACCGGTTTGGCTAAGAGACTCAAGAACTTGTGAAGAAGAGAAGAATTAAAACTGGGAGGAATGTGAAACTCAGAAATTCATAGAATGCTAAATTTTATTGCGTGCTGTTCTTTCTTTTGAAGTGGAGGAGTGACCTAGTTGGTCAAGAAAGCTACAAGCCAATAGGGCCGAGTCTTTGAAGAGTGCGAGCCGGTAAATCGACGGCCTTAAAATCCTATCTCACTTCTCTAGAAGATTGAGAGAATGAAAGGTGAGGAATTTCTTTTTTAATACGAAATGGTATAGGGCGAGGGGCATTTCATTGCAATTCTTGCTTAAACCAAAAACCCGTAAAGGTCCCTTTTTCTAGGATGAAAATACCTGGGTTTTTGGCTCTTTGCCGGTGAGGTGGAGTAATCTGGAGAATATGCACTTGGAAAATCCCCAAATAAAGACGGGGAAGGAATCTTTAGAAACGCTCGGTTCTATCTCGAAGGAACCCAAGGCAGGGGGGGCGACAATCCCCTCAAGACTTGGATTATCAAAGTTCATTCCAGTGGGTACTCCTCGTCCCTTTACTTGTCCATTGAAAGAGGCTGATGGGAAGAGGTATTTCAAATAATTTTGTCAGGTCGTTGGGAAGTGGATTTTGATGGTATTAGATGTTGCAGATAATAGGTTTTTGAATAAGAGTCCGAGTTTCGGAAAATATGATATTAAACTTTAGATTGTTGCATATCCTGGGTAAGAGAAAATAAAAATGTGATAGAAAAAGTGTTCTTTTGTTAACCATTAAGATTCCGTTCATGAGATGATTATTAATGAGGCAAAGATATGGCATCAGTGTTATACAGTCGAGGGGCATGGCAGGAAGGATTTTTCATAGGCAGTGCAAGATTTCGCCGTAGATGGTTTTGAACGCCATGTATTCATGCCTTTATCCTGCCATCTTTTGGGCTGAGGAAGTAATGTTTGACAAGTTCCCGTCTGCCAGATAACTGGTTATCTGCTGCTGAACGTTCCATGGGAGAAGAGCGCTTATGGAAGATTTTCTTTGTGGATACACACTTATTGGTTTGAGAATTTTCCAATGCCTTGGGAAATTATGAAAGTTGCATCTATGTCCTTACTTAAAGTCAGCAAGACAAATTGTTCCCATGCTTAGCTATTAAGAAATGTAACCTGAATGATATAATCAAGCTATCGAACACCCTCTCTCGCGTGCAACTCCGTTTATAGAGAAGCATAATGCAAATGGAGAAAGAAGAAGGCCATCAGGGAACGAATGCAGATGGAGAGTCTTGAACTCAAACCCAAGACCAAAGTTTTGATTCAATATCATATCACCAGTTGTTCTAAAAGCTTAAGCTCTTGGGAACTTGTTCCACCGATGTGTGTCAAGCTACCAACAATGCACACTACTGGTTACTTCGTTTCTGTTTTTGTTTTCTCATCCTTAGTTCTTTATGGATTTAAGCAGGTTCACTGGTTGCGGAATCATTTAGGGAGTCACTGCTGATGAATGAGTAGTATTATGATAAATGTTTTGTGGTTCCTTTCACCCTATCTTGTAAACGGGATAACCTATTTCTTGACGGGATAACCCATTTCTTGAATTAAGTTCTTATGCTTTATTATTTGGTGAAGAATTTATTTATTTATTGATTGCTGATTCGTTATAGATTCACTTTTCTGCAACTCTTATTGTAGGATGGTGGTTCTGGAGAGGACTTGAGTAAGGATTCCATTGAGCGTGATGAAAGGCGTCTTACTGAACTAGGTCGTAGGACTATTGAAATTTTTGTCCTAGCTCATGTATTCAGGTAACACATCCCCCATAATGTTTGCAGCTAGAATTAATTTCTCTCATTCGTCTTAGAACTCTTTTGTCTTTTCATAAAGCAACATTCTTGCTTCCAGTAATCTGATTCCTTCCAATTTCCTATTTTGGTACATATTTCATTCTTTTTCCGCCTTTGGCAAAAGAGCCCGGGACACTTTCCCTTCTGGTTTTTGTGCCACGGAGATACAACTAGTTAGAGAGAAAATCAAATAACTTGGGTTTTGCATCTTTAAAATGAATTTGCTATAAGTTGCATTTCATTTCCTTAAGCCCTTGTTATATTAGCAGTCCGTTCTTTAGAATTCGTGACAATGTTAAGGCCGCCTCTTAGGTTACCAATGAAACCATTAAGCACAAATCAGAGTCGGAAGTTGCCAAGTCACTAAAGGGTACTTTTGTTTGAATGCTTTTATCAATATGTAACTTAGGCAAATACTTTTGTATTAGAGGAAGTGATGAAGCTGGAGCAAGAATACTCCCTTTTTTGGCGTTATGTTATGTCGGGCAACATGTATTTCGAGATGAATCACACATTAAAATTATAATCTCTTTTTTGCATCATGACTTGATTTATCATTTATCATTTAATTTCTGCATTGGTTGACGAATAGACGTCTATGTAACAATGTCAGAAAAATAAGCTCAATTTGTCGGAACTCCTCGTTCTTTTTTTTTTTTTTGGGCTTGGGGTGGGGGTGAATCTTTCGGACTTAGACTTGAAAGATTCTACAAAGCAAAGGAGAAGACTCTTCTTTTCTTTCTTATTAGTTGGGTGGAAGGGGTTCTTGATTAATAGTTAGTAGTGGATATCTTGTCATGTCTCGTGGTAAGAGGTAATTTGGATAAGACATCTGTGTCCCTTTGTTTTAAGTAGTGATTTTCCACTAGGGGGAAAATTTAGCATTGAGTAATGGTATCTGATGGGTTTTTTGAATGCAGAAATATTAAAAATTTGCTAGAAATACGGTACCCGAATAAAGTGTGAACCCTTTGGCCGATTGCAATCCCCAGAACTCGTAGTACAATATGAAATGTAAAATCTTTACTTTTTTTAACCACTGTTAAAGCTTGTCCCACATGGGTAAAATGGTACCTCCAAAACTAGTTTAGTCTTGATGACCTCTCTACTCAGTGCATTTTGATGGATGTTACAAGACCAGTGGAGCCACTCAAGGCCCAACAGGGGCGCCCGCCATTATAAAATTCCTCTGAGCTTTGTGTAAAAATATTTAATTTATCTTTTTTGAAATTTTATTTATGTTCCTATTAAAATTTTTTAGCCTCTAGACCTCTTAAGTTGCTGACTGAAATTTTTGTTTTACTTAGATGCCTCTTTACATGCACATATCAACAGTGGCCTTAGAGAAATGTGAACCAATTATGCAAAAAACCTAGTTGAATTCTGTTGTAGAAGTAACTTCAAAACTTTTTTATGTTTATATTAGTTTTGATCTTGATTTCAGCTCCAAAAGGATGATCACGTTTTATGGTTTTTATTAAGGAAAAATTGTGTGGTGATAAATTGTTGCTCCCACGAGGAAATTCCTAGCTGTGCCACTGGGCAAGACTTCTTATTTCTTTAGTCCTCAATTCCTCCTTGTTTGTGCCAAAAGTGTACTTGTTCGATTGTGATGCTTGGTGTTTTTATCTATGGATTACCTCTTCACCTTGTGGGTTAGAAAAACTAGTACATAAGCATGGGCGACTTGCCTCTCGACTGATTGCCAGTTGGATGCTTTATGTACCAGCATCAGTACCTTTTTGAAAAAGCATTCTGGTATCCCAGGAACAATATGCTGAACGATCTAATCTACCAGTTGACGTGCTTAGTTAAGGATATGGATCATCTATCCAAGGGCCCTTGATTAAGAGATCTGGAGTACAAAAAAACTCTTTATGTTAATTTTTAAGCTGTTTCTGTTGTTCACTGACCAGTCGGTAAGAAACATCTCTAAATTAGGTAAATTTGAGCAATTGGTTCTTGATAATTATTGTTTTTGTTGATTTTTCTTTTTTGGGATGAACCAAATTTGTGTGTATATAAAGTATTTCTGCTCTGTTGTACTTAAATATCATATGCCTGAGCACAAGTTGAAGTTAGTTTTTAAGAGAAAGTGCTATGATCTCGATGCAACTCTAAAGAATTACAGCCATTTTTTGGGTTCGATGCAAAACTTTTGAGGGATTATACTGCAAGACAACTTTTTGAACTAGAAACTAAAGAGTGGGGGGATTTACTGCCTGTTTATCTTTCTGTTCGATTTTTGTGCCCAACCTCACCTCTGCATGTACTCAGTCTCATGAATTCAGTATGATGTCAAATTGACGTCGTCACTTGCTTTTATCAATTCACTCCTTATTTGGGCCGTTCGTAGTACAATTACCTTTTACTTCGCTTGAAACCCTTGTTCGTTTCAAGGAATCTGTTACTCCATCTATTAAAACTCAAATTTCCCATGGCCGATGCAATGACACTGATGGGAATCAGGGGATTAATGCACTCTTTGATGTTGTAGACTATTCAGGTCTCTGGTTACAGAGTTTAGTGCATTCTACTCTTATCTACTCGTATGTTTGCTCTTACTTCATCCTTCATGTTTCAGCAGTAAAATTGAAGTCGCATACCAGGAAGCTGTTGCTTTGAAAAGGCAAGAAGAGCTCATCCGCGAAGAGGCTGCCTGGCTGGCTGAAACTGAGCAGAAAGCAAAACGTGGTGCAGCTGAGAAGGACAAGAAGTCAAAGAAAAAGCAGGTTTGGCAACTGTATATAAGTTGGCAGTCCTTAACATTTTTCATATCTAAACATAACTGGCACTTGTACCTACATAGATCTGGTTCTACCTGTCTGGGTTGGAATCTTTTATATTTTGTATGATTAATGAATGACAATGAGCATATTTTTAGGAGAAAAAGCATCTGTTTGCCTATCTTGAGTTGAGAGCATTATTGTTGTATCCAACGGATGGATTTTCTTTGCTTGGTAACCCTGGATGCAATGTCGTAGGCATTTCTTTGTTCCCCCTTGCTCGATGACATTCCCGATAGGTGTCAAGTGGCAGGCCATTGGGAGGGTGATGTATTATTAATGCTAATAGTAATTCCCTCTTTTTTCTTGGTTGCACTAGTTTTTGGTATGCTGCAGACGAACGATTTTCCCCCTATCCTTGTATCTATTCCATCCCTCTCCCTTTTATCCCATGCCCACCCCTAGGAATGGGGTTCTCTCCTTATTTCCTTGGACGGACGGGATTGGTTGAGTTGACTTATTTCATTAATCTCGCGATTTTCTCCTTCCTATGAATCCAGCTACAGTACAGGTTACTTTTTTTCCCGTACTTCGGAAGATATGAAGTATATCTTACTTGTTCTACACTTCAGGGCAAACAAAAACGAAATAGCCGCAAGGGAAAAGATAAAGGAAGGGATGAGATGCTTGATGTCCAAGACAAGCCACAACAGGAAAGCCCTGCCGATGAAATTAAAGATTTCAGGACTGTTTTGGTGGAACCTGTGCCTGAAAACTCTGAGCCACTAGAAGATATTTCTGATGTGTCCGATTCAGTTGATTTTGGTCCCGAAATGCTTCAGCCTGATTCTGAAGACAGAGATGCTGGTCCTGCCAATTGGGAGACACACACATTGGAAATTCAACCTCCTACAGAGGCAAGTGGCAGTGGAGTAAGTGGCTTTTCATCTGTACAAAATGGAACGAGAGATGGAAACAGCCCGTCAGCAGTGGATGATAGCTCATCAACATGTTCCACAGACTCAGTTCCATCAGTGGTAACGAATGAGCCTTACGAGGGCAGTTTGCATCCAAGCCATAGAAGCCAAAAATCACCAAGCAGGTAAAGTTTACTCTATTTTTCTAAGAGTGAGTCAAACCAACATTCCAAATTTGGGATCTAAAATACAATTTTTTTTTTTGTTTGTCAAAAAGTGAGTTTTGAGGATGTTATTCTTCATCTCAATTCTGACCACATGCCTCTACTGCATTTTATTTTCAAAAAATGTGCTCGTTTCTATCTAAATCTCCTAAAATATGAATATGCGTTTTTAGATGTTTTGTTAGAATGTGTAATATTAGTCTAGTTGTAATTATGTTCTATCTATTCCAATGGTCCAGTTTTAGAAGAATTAGATGTAGATATTGCTATATGTATTTGAAGGATAAAATTCCTATTTTGTAAAATAGAGGATCACCCTCTACTTCTTTCTGCATTCTCTAATTTTGGAGGATCTGCTTTGCATCCTCTAAAAGAAAGTTTTAGAGGATGGGTTGGAGCAGTTATTTACTCTTGCATGAAGACACAAAAGAGTGGGTTGGAGATGATGTAAGGCACCTTTTGCAAGATTATTTTATATTTCATATCGTTTTGCTCCATTTTTAGAGGGAGGAATCAGCGAGGCAAGGTGACTAGTGTCACGACTGGTAGGTTGAATGAAGCCCACAGTCCCCCATCTGAACCTGCGAGAGCGGCAACTCAGCCAGATTATGCATCAGCAAGTTGCAAGGCTGAATCTGAGTCAGATGCCGTCGTACACTCATCGAAGGATCGTATAAAGGAGCTTGAGAAAAACGTGGTAAAGAAGGTATTCCTTACATCTCTTTGTTTTGAGGAGCACATTTCTTGTTTCCCTGTTGTGACTAGATTAATAGTGAAGAGATATATGGTCCCATAAGATAAGTGTTTCAGTTGGATTAATAGTGGTAGTTTTATGTATATCCCATGTCTTGTGGGATGTCATTCCAACATTTGTTTAATCCTAATTCCTAACATGTGGAATCATCCGGACAAACCACGGGTCCTAAAGGTAGTTAATCATGGGCATGTTGTGTACTCACTCTGTCCACATTATTTTCATTTTCACATCTCAAGGTCGTCTAGATTTTAATTTGTTCTATTTTAGATGATTTTAAAAAACTTGGTCCACATGAGATCTTCTGATTGGTGAAAAAATGTTGAATTTTTTAATGACTCAGTTTTTGTTGACCCAATTAAAGCATGACTATAAAAAAGAAAAAGAAAATGGGGACTGGAGTTATGATTATTTACTTCTTATTGCTCTTTTTTTTTTTTCACTTCTCCATTTCATTGTTGTTTTAAACTTATTTCAGTTGTCTTTTTTTCATGTGAGTTGACGTGCTTTACTTTTTATGTCTATTAGCCTGAAGATGCAGTTTCTCTGCGTAGAGAATTGAGCACCAAAGACCAGGTAGATACGGGGAAGCCTTCCAAAGAGAAGGCAACAGCAATGCCTGCCTCCACTACCAGTCCTAAAAAAATTCCATCGGCTATTCAGGTAAAATCAGATTCGAAAACTGCTGCAGCTGTCGATCCTGTTTCCCTTAGGAAACCATCTTCAGACATCCTTCAACAAACCGCTCCATTGGTAAGTTCAGCTCCAAAGCTTATGGAAAAGCAACAGGGTCAACAAATACTGTTCACGTCGAGGCCCTTGAGTGCTCCAGTTGTATCTGGACCGAGGCCAACTGCTCCTGTTGTTTCCACAGTTCAAACACAACCAATGCTATCTCGTTCAATGAGCGCAGCTGGGCGGTTGGGTCCTGACCCATCACCCTCCACCTATAACTCCGTCCCTCAGTCATATAGAAATGCCATAATGGGTACTCACATTACCTCAAGTTTTACTGGTTTCACTCAACCTCACTCTCCAAGTTCCGTGATTAACCCATCACAGTTGTACTCACAGCTACCCGGCTTGATGTCTTCACCGATGTTCTTACCACAGAGCTCTGATCGTATGGAACCAAACTCAGTGAAACCAAGCATTTCGTTTGGATTGCTCAATCAAGATGTATTTCAGAATGGACGACCACAGTGGGTGGACTGCCCTGAAAGGGGCAGCAGCACCAGAAGCATGCACTATGATGACCGTCCTTCATCCTCCCTGCAAAATGACTTTCATAGCCCTGGGTTCTACAGGCCTGTAGTACAGCGCAGACTGCAGGATCATTTGTCTACTGATTTCCCTCCAGCTTGTAGATCAGGACGTCAGACCCACAACGGTGCCTTGGCCGATGAGTTTCCTCACCTTGACATTATCAATGACCTCCTTGACGATGAACACGGCGTCGCTAAGCAAACTAGGGCGAGCACGAGCTTCCAAAGTTTCAACAATGGGCCCCACCATCTGAATCGGCAGTTCTCTTTCCCCTTGGATATGGGCTTGTCGAACGAAGTGGGCCCATCGTCAACTTC
This sequence comes from Arbutus unedo, assembly GCA_014822125.1. Taxonomy (NCBI): domain Eukaryota; kingdom Viridiplantae; phylum Streptophyta; class Magnoliopsida; order Ericales; family Ericaceae; genus Arbutus; species Arbutus unedo. The sequence continues at coordinate 1,548 of JABCMJ010012660.1, read as the reverse complement.
TTGCAGGTTTGAGCGAACACGGAGTTACCATGACAACGGGTTTCAACGTGCCTATGGCTCTTTAGGTGGAGTCCACTTTGACTCGCTTCTACCTGATGTGATTCCCCAAGCTAACCCAGGGCCATTTGTGAACGAACATATGAATGGGTATCTTCCGAACCAGTGGCAAATGGGTGGGTCTGATTATTCTTACCGTGGCATGGGTAATGGAGAGGGGGATGCCTACCCTTATCCTATCCAAGACTTTTCAAACTTGGTGTGCGGTGTAAATGGTTATACTGTATACCGACCATCGAATGGGCATTGAGAGGAATGGGCATTAAGAAGAAGCTGTGCGGAGTCTGCCTTTCAATTAGTGGGGATATAGTCCTTGGAAATAATGTATTTGGAGGATACAAGTGTTGCTGTTTAGATTTGGAGTGAGGTTGTAAACACCCTTTGGTTAAAAAAAAGAAGAAGAAGGTTTCTGCTTACTTTGTTTTCAGCCTTGGCTTTTACAGTAGTGGCTATGCAGTGTTCTAGCTTTGAACGCATTTTAGGTGCTTGTGGTTGTCTAGCTGCCAAACTAACTCCTTATTAACTCTCTCTTTCAATGGTGAGCGACAGCAGCTGAGATAAGCCCTCCATCAAGTTCCGATTTTGTATACTAGGAGTTTAAGAAGTTAGTTGACTACTTGTGGCGTTCGATGTTTCTACTGAGAAAATGGCTTCTCTGCAGCCTAGGATCTGGGTTGTAGGCTTGTGATGATGGTCTTATCTTGCTGATGGTATCCCTTTATTTTTTTGGAGCTTCTTGACTAAATCATTCTTGAGAAATTAACTTGATCGGATATTAATCACTGCCTGATTGATTTACTTAACTCTTGAGAAAAATAGACGGATGATCTAATGATTGATTATTTTGTTCCCAAGATATGAGATTCGGTGTGTCAAGTCCCGCTGGCTTCCCACAGTTAGCTCTCTTCTTTCCTGTGTAACTATTACCCTTCTCTTCTCTCCTTCCATCTTCCTCCTGGACATTGGGTCTATCATTGGGGTCTTTTCTCAATTGCTTTTACTGGTCGACGGTCCGCGTGGTGGTGGTTGCTGCGTCTGTAGCTGCCTGGCTAAGGTCTCATTTTGCTCCATTAGTTGGGTTAGATTTGAACTTGGGCCTCCATAGGGCTGGGGTTCTGAGAAGCCTCTTCCCCCAGCAAGTCGACGTGCAGTGGTGGTGGTTGCTGCGTCTTTATCCGCCTGGCTAAGGTCTCATTTTGCTCCATTAGTGGGGTTGCCAGCTATGTCAAGATTTGAACTATGGAGGCCATGGGGTTGGGGTTCTGAGAAGTCGCTTCGTCCATTAGATATGAATCTAGTAGTTTTTTCTCTTTAGTTGGATTTGGTTTTTGCAAGAAAAGTCAAACTTCTTTCTCACTGATGACGCGAAATTAATTATGTCAAAAATTAGATAGCGATCTCTCAAGTTTATGTTGGAGTTCATACACACAAGCCTTAGGATCGTGTCAAATATATATTTTTTTTGGGGGGGGGGGGGGGGGGGGGGGGGGG
>JABCMJ010012659.1:0-43302 GCA_014822125.1 Arbutus unedo | reverse complement strand
CAGCTATACAAAAAGAGTACAGAAGCAAAGTTTAGCGTACACAAGGAACCTCCATACCATTACAAGACCCATAATTCCGTGTTGACAAACGATCCATATAATGCATAAGAAAATAAGAAAAAACATGTTTTATTTTATTTCTCTGGATCTCTTGTTTCCCACTCTAGATCATGTCTTCTTTCTCTTAATCTCTTCAAGAAAAAATTAATCATTTATTTTCTCAGCGATCTCTTCTTTCCCATTGTAGCCCCTTATCGAACTATGAAGTAGCTCTGCAGGCAAGCCAACCTGAACACTCTTGAGTTATCAAAAGAAAATTATGAAGGAGCACAACCAGTCCTTGGTGTACCACGAAAGAGTCAAAGTTCATAGCTCTCAACTTCAAGCAACATGGCAATGAAAAAGAAGAGGATTCACCAATTAATCCTACTTGAACATGCGACACCAGTTCACAATTACTTGTCTTCTCGGGATATAATTCTCACTGGTAAGGAACCTTAGCAACTACACCAACAAAAATATTCTACCTTGAGGGGGGAACAAAGTTCTACCCGGGGAAAGGGCAATTATTGGATCGACGATTTAGCCTGATGCATGTCAAAGAATCCTCCCTTGCCACACTGCCCGAGTTCCCAATGTCACGTACAATCTTCCAATAATGCAATCTCCCAATAATGTTGACATGAAAGGGAACTACACTACTCAAATTCTCAGTAAACAAAACAAGTTTTTACAAACCTGCTAAAGGAAAAAGAACAGACCATCTAACCATAATCTTGACGCTGATCAATTGTTCATGGCAAAGAACACTACTCTGCTCTATCATATATGTCTTGTCTTTAATACAAAACCCACCACATTTTCATCACCGTTTCTTGATAGAACGGTTTTACATATCAAAATATAGTGCGAAATATGTTCATAGGCATACTATAAAGAAAGTACGAACCAAAGCCCACCACCCATGTGAGATTGGGTTGATATGTGCATCAGAATACAAAACCATTATTTGTAGCTTAACCCATGAGGGGGTTGTAGCATGATCGCAAACACATTATTCATACCCATTTAAGAGAGGATAATTGCATGTTAATTCATTTGGATGATCCGATCAAACAGCACGATCAACCCAAGAAATTCAAAAGGGTTAAGGATAAGACCGATGAAGAACGGTAAAAATAATCAAGAAACCAATCGAATACAATCAATCAATAAATCATTTGTCACTGAAATCAATAACCCCATTAATAACCGAAACTGTCAAAACAGGGTTTTTGGGTAAGAGAAATTACCTCAGTGTGGTTAGGCATCTTGGTGGCCAGAGTATGAGAGTCCTCTGAAGCGAACTTGCCGATTTCCTCCATCGCGCATGATTCAAGATCCTCACAGTTCAGTTCTACCGACGTATATACGTGTAGGTGTGTCCCCGTGTGTATTTCGAAGGCGCGGACTGTTTAGGCAAATCAGCCTCTTGCTACGTGGACCAATGAGAAGACAGACTAATAAGCGGTTAAAATTAAAATTATAAAAGAGATACAGTCAATATATTAAGATGACATATGATAGAAGAAAAGATTTATGTGTATAATTATAAAAAATCTGTTTCAGTATTTTTTAGAAAGAAAATATGATAAATATAAATATATAAATGATATTTTTATAATTAATAATAAAATTTTTATAATTAATAATAGTATTTGTGTAAATAAAAAAAATATAGAAAAAGATAAGATATAGATAGTGAAAGATGTGACCGAATTACATTCCCTTCTAAGCACAACTTGGATTGTCATATAAAAATACCATCAAGACCGTCCAAAGCAAATTGAACCGTTCAATTTTGACCAATTTTCTTATTAGTTTGGTGAGTTTAGTTTGAAATACTAATTAAAAATACCACACATAACTGAATCGATCGATTCATAAGTTTATTTAAGACTAGATTATATTAAAATACGTTCTGAAAAATAAACTAAAAAATATATAATTTCAAAATTACTTTATAATAAACTTTTTGAATTCTATAAACAAACTCTATTATGTTTCATTTTATTAAGTTATTCATTAATTATTTTTAGTTATCAAAATGAACCAGGGAATATATAATTTCAAAATTACTTCATAATAAACTTTTTGAATTATGTAAACAAACTCTTTTATGTTCCATTTTATTAAGTTACTAAGTAATTTTTTTTAGTTATCATCTCTCCCAACCTCCCGTCCATTGGAATCCCGATCCGTTTGCTCACTGCTTGCACTAGAATTCGTGTAAAAATATTTTTAACTTAATTACCTTCCTCGCGTATGTACAAGACCGAATCCATTCGATTTCTAAAAAAGATTACTAAACCTTGACTTTTCTAGATTCTTTTGTTCTTGATATTTATTTACATAATCGGTTGATAGTTCTTTCGTGCTTGATCATTTCTACTAATTAAAAACTAGATTTTTAAATCAAGCATTTACCGATATCCGATTGAGCAGAATTTTTTTGTAATAACTAAAGAAATCAACCAGAAGAAAAAAGAAGATTTTGATCAGCGAAGTGGGACCTCGAGGTGGTCCCACACAGCAAAGGATGAACAAAGTTTATACACCCTAGGTTGAACAATGTTGGACTCTTGCTCTTCTTCTTCAATGTTCAATTTTGACTAGAAGTGAACCTTAATCACCCTTTTGAGTTCAAAGCCAACTATCGAGGCCAACGAGACAAGGGCCTAGGCATGGCAATTCTAATCTCAAATCAATTAGCTCAGCTTCAAGTTGGAAAATTTCTCAATTAAGTGTTTGGCCTACTTCACATGGGCTACCGTCTGATCGCCGCATGCAGTGAACTCCCCTTCAGTTGTTTTTACCACCAATTGGATGTCACAAAATACCTCCAACACTTCTTCCCTTGTGCTAAGGCATGGTGGAGTCCGAGGGACAAAAAGGGCTCATACTCGGCTTCATGTTAGATAACTAGAAGCCCAGGGTCACAAATTGCTCAATAATTGATCCTTTTGGTGCGGTCATAACTACTCATGCCCTGGACCCTGGGTATTTGATGACCCATCACAATACATTCTCCATAGCTTCCCATCTTGTGGGTTTGGTTGGCTCTGGAGTGCACTTCTTTCCTTGTCCCTTGTTTAGCATTTCCCTTTCCTTGCTTCTTTCCTCTACTTCCTCTCTTGTAAATTCATTAATGAAGTCCACAAGGATTTGCCCGTTCATTGTTGTTCTTGATTGATAATAAATCTCATATCGTCCCAACTCAACGGCGCACTCCAATGTTTTTCTCATCGTATGGGCTCTGCGTGACAAGGCTTTTCGTGGTTGGTCGGAGTATACTACGATCAGGTGTGCAAAGAAGTATTAATGTAGCTTCCTTGATGCTATTAACAGTGCCAAGGCCAATTTCTCCAGAGGCAAGTAACTTGTCTTTGCACTAATAAAAACCTTACCGATGTAATAGATTGACATATGGACTTTGCCTTCCTACTTAGTACGGCTGCACTGATAGTGTAATCTGATACCGCCAAGTACATGTATAGCCTCTCCATTGGTGATCGTATCAATAGAAGTTGAGGTATTGATAGGCACGTCTTGAACTCCTCCAGTGCTTGGTCACAATCATATATCCATCACAGTTTTCCACTGCAGTTGAAAGAATGGGCGACAACGATGTAAGGAGTAGCTTATAAAGCAATTCAGCCGCTAGGGCCATGCCCATTACCATTTGCACATCTTTGACCATGGTTGGCGCTATAGGTCCACCATTGCTTTTACATGCTCTGGAATAGCCTCAATTTTGTTGTAGGATGCACATTTCGAGGCTTTAAGCATCATCCTGTATTGTTTGACGACGTCCAATGTTTCTTGTAAGTCCTCAAGATGGGTCTCTAGATCCTTAGATTTCAACATACAATCAATGTACTTTCATACTCCGTCCGAACAGCACTTTTTGAACATTTTTTTTGCCTAGTATGTGGTGCCAGCATTCCTCTACTCAAAGGGCGTTACTTTGTAGTAATACAACCCTCATAGCGTGATGGATGCCGTCTTTTCTTGGTCTGGCTCATGGGAATTTGCTTATAGCCTCTATTCGGAAGCTCATCCTCTTGTGACTTGCTGCTGAGTCAACCAATTTATATATTCCCATGAGCAAGAACGAATCCTTTGAGCAAGCCTTATTCAAACTTGTAAAATGGACAAAAACACATCGTTTTCCTTTCTTCTTCTTTACAACTACCAAATTGACAACCACTCTGGGGATGGCACTTCCCTGATAGCCCCAACATCAAAGAAATTTTCTGCTTTTATGACCAACGCCTCGACGTGTTGCACAATCGTCTTCTACTTTTCCACTTTCATCAATGTCTCACTTTATTCCTCATCAATGGTGATTGTGCCCAAAAATAAGTATCTCCTGGATCCAAAGCATTCACTTTCACCTTCTTAAACTCATCCACGGTTCTCTATCCGAGTTGGGTGTTGATGTCTTCACACTGGTTTTTTGGGTACCTCCAACATCTACAATTGCTTAGCCTTCTCTTCCCTACACAACACCATCAGCACGAACACCCGAGTAGTGGCCTGCCAACCCCTAGCATTTGAATTCCTTTGCACTTTGAAAATTTAATCTTCTTATGGTAAGTATAGCGGACTGCCTCTAGACCTCAGATTCATCCTCTTCCTGTGATGACGTTGTACATTGATAGATTCTCAAATCCCAAGAATTCAACTTGTAACGCTTCCTACCTTTCCTTTCTGACAGTAGATCTTGCCTTCAATGGAGACGTACACTTGCATTTTGACTGGGATTACATCTGACTCCTTCAATCCAAGCTTCTCAAACGTAGCAAAGAACGTCACCTCTGATGTAGACAGAGTCGATTAAGATTAACTTAACGTCGTACCATTGATGCGCAGAGTCAGCACCGATGAGTCATCATGCAATTATTTCACCCCTTTCTTGTCTGCTTCCAAGAAAGAAATATCCAACACATCCTTCATTTTGGTTCCCGTAGTTTTCATTGTGTTAACTTCGTGGATTTTCCTCTGTCTCTCCATCTGTGATTTGCTTTTCCATTCAGCAATCTTTTCAGGTTTGGGTGTAGCCATGATGACTTTCACCACCCAAAAAGTACCGACTTTGTTGCCTCATGCTCTTTCTAATGGTCCCATATGTCTCAAATGTACAGTTTCAATGAGCATGTTAGACAAGGTCATCTCGTGTCTCGGTCATGCGACTGTAATCCTTATGATAGGAGCAAAACTGCTCTCGATCTCTAAGATCCGGGTGCCCATTCATTGGCTTGGGTACTAAAAAGAAAGGTTCATTTACAATTTGGGGCAAGATCTCGTAGATTGGTATATTGAATTCATTGTTGTCCCTTGCTTGGACTCTGCGGCCCCTCTACGTACTTTCTACTTTTTTACCTCTGAAGCATGGGTGTACTGTAGAGGTCAATCTTTACCTCGTGCCTTCTTTCCCAGTAGGCCCTTGCCCTTGGCATCGGCCATTTCTCTCGTGGCCTCAGCAGTCATGGTACTCTCTCTCCCGGGGAGAATGGTGTCTCCTTTGGAACTCCCTCTCTCTACTCCAGGAAGCGTCTTCGCTCACGATCGGCTTCTTGCCATTGTTGTTGTTTATCGAAGTTTCTTCCTAGGCATCGGATTTCCAAATCCTACTCTTCTAGACGTGCCAATAACACTCCATTAAAGGTTGATGCCTAACCTTGCACCATTTCCTTTCTTTTTGGAGGAACGCAGTTGTGAACCTCACTGATTGCTCTCACCCACCAAGCATGCTTCCGCATTACAGGACTGTACTAAATGCAGAGATTTGAATACTTGCATGGCAACCTGAATTTCTTATGCTGCCACTATGGTCGCCACACGTGCGAATTGGATTGCAGACTCCCTGAAGAGTTTGTTGGAGCAAACCGTGATTCATCCTGGAAGTAATTACTTCAGTGTCCTGCAGCACCTGTCTCCTACCTGCAAAAGCAGAAACCGGTGAGATACACTCGGGTCAAGGGTGGATGATTGATATGTTCTCCGATGGCTAAGTTAGCAGCGGAGTGAGTGTTCTTGGAGAACTGGGTTCTGCAGAGCAAAAATGAATTGCAGGCAGAAAATAAGGTCAAGGAATTCATAATTCTGTTTACAAACTTTTGTGACTCGAATTCATGATTCTATTACAAACTTTTGTGACACAGGTTTCTCTTAATCCAAGGGATCAGATCCCCTTCCTATTGGCTGGTGTTTTATTTAAACGTACTGGTTGAGTGCTAATCTGGATCAAATCGAGTGCATTATGCATGTCAAGTGGTCACAAAAGTGGACACCAATAAATCTCCAGTAGCAGATGTGCAAAAGGAAAAGGAAGCAAACTAGAGTACAACCGTGTAATGCGACAAGAAGAGATCTAGTTCTTCATTAACCACATAGGAAGGTTGCAAATGTAGTTCAGCATCATAAGAAAAGACCATCAAAGAGAACATCCTAGAGCATTCAAAGGGTAACAAAAAATTGAAATTCGAGCCAAAATGATTACATCAGGATAACCATTACGTATGAGTCTCGCCAAATATAGTTAGACCCCATCAAAAATCATCAACCATGAAAAACTAAAGACAGAAACATCTTGAACTTCTTTTCAGTAAATCAGCAAGTCTTACTTATGTTCCAAAAGCCACGTTGTAGTGTATGTAGCAGGGTAGCACCACAAGACTACAACTAGCATTGTAAAGATGACACATTGAACTTACAAGTTGCAGGGCATTTGGGTCTTGAAATAATCATGTGCATACTGTCCTATATAACCAAATGGGACATAAAAAAATACGCTAAATATTGAGCAGCGGGTATATTCCAATTCAATGATTCCCCATGACTACTTACAAACTAAGGCTATTGCCAACCCAACTCTTAATGTCAAGCAAATACATCAAAATATTAACATGGAACTGTCAAATATAAAACTACAGCAGAAACAGGAAATTAAAACATGAATAAAATAAACATATAATCCTGCACCAATACCACAGATAAGCATTACAGACAAACCCACCTTCCATCTATAACGTCCAGAGCAATCAGTCCAAAACGATCCACAAACTCGTGATACGTCTTCCGAGTGGGATAACCAGCCAAACTTATGCGAACGGCTTCTAAAACACCCTGAAGAAACCCCAATAACTACAATAAAAAAACCGTACATGTAACGCTAATAAGAAACTTCTTCTCATAGTTCTTAGTACATAATGCGGCAATAAATCCAGCAGAGACGTTACAATCCAATACAAAAATTGCCATAGTAATAGTGTCAATGCTCCAGCAAGATTTATTGTGCATATGGTGTGACTACTCTGGCATGTTCATTAGTAGATTTGGCTTCCTTCTGGAAGAATCTCTAGAGAGGGGTTTAAACCTGTTCACTTCTCACCATGAGTCTACTAAGAATCACAACCCATAACTATCATGCTTGAAGTAAATGCAAAAACAGAATATTTGTTCTCAGAGAGGTCGATATTAATGCTAAACAACCATTTAAAATAGCTGATATTTGTCATGGTCATCATTTGATGTAACCTGAGAATTCAAACCACACTAAGAACCCAAATGAAAACATAAACTGCTGTTGTATATTTCAAGAACACTCTCAAAGAACATACAAATGAAGGATAGGAGAAAGGAAGAAAAAAGGGGAGAAAATTATAAGGTTTAGCGAGGGGACCTTGAAACTCTAGAACTTCTGGAGGGGCTTGAAACCACAAGGAGAGAACGAGATAAGGGGGACAAGGGGAGCATGAAGCCACAGATCACAAATAACTCTCTGAGTTCTCACATCTTCATCGTCCCCAAAATGACAAAAATAGTCTTATTTATAGAAAACTCATCCCAAGTTCTTGAAGGCTTCGAAAAAATTGATCTTTGCTTCAGACTCCAAATGTTGTATAAACCAGATCTGCTCCATTACTTCGAGCATGAACTGACGATAGAGAGCTTTGCTGTTGAGCCTCTGCATAAAAATCTTTCGAAAGATGCTCCAAGATGCCCTTGTCATCAAAGATATTTGTGTCTAAGAGAGCAAAAACTGTAGAGACCAACCATAGATGATCTGAGATCCTTACAGTACGTGGGACATAAAATACTCGAAAGTATCGTACTTCCCACAGGAATATCATCAAACATGCTGCAGTTGTAGCATAGAAGAACTAGGGAAGAGATGGTAGCGCAAGACAGAAAGAGAAAGTAGAGATAAGAGAAAAGAAGAATAGAAAATGCTGAGAGATACTTGTATGGAGGTGCGGCGGAAATAGTGGGAGAGAGCAGCAACGGGGAATAATAAGAAGCCAGTAGAGGAAACAAAGAAGAACAAACATATTAAAGAAGCTGCAGACAGCAGATGCATAGAGAGAAGTTGTGTAGCAGCAGCTGTAATCCTGGTCATCATCATCAGATGTAATATAGCTCTAACAAGGCCCCAAGTTTGACCCCACAGGGCTGTGCTGTGATACCAAACTGATGCAACCTGAGAATTCAAACCACACGAAAAACATATAAAAGTAAAACATAACGTGCAGTTTTATATCTCGTGAAAACACTCTCAAAGTAGATTCAAAATGAAGGATAGAGAGAGGAAGAAGAAAGGAGAGGAAACCTGAGAGTTTACTAGGGGCCTTGAAACCACAAAGAGGATAGAGAGAGAGAAAGGGGGGGAACCTTATAACTTCTAAGGGGCCTTGAAATCACAAAGAGAGGAAGATCTAAGGGGGAGAAGGGGAGCAGGGAGCCACAAACAAAAATAACTCTACGAGTTCTCACATCTTCATCATCCCTCGAATGACAAACATGTCTTATTTATAGACTCTTCAAAACCGCAAGTGTAAAATTACCAAAATAAAATTATGAGTAAAATTAAACTGCAAATCAACCACCATCCATTTTCCTAAAAAACATATCTCATCATCATTTCTAGACCAAAAAATGTTCTCCGTATATGGGAAAAGTAGAAAAGAAAAAATAAATGGAATACAAAAGTTACACGCAGTAGCACGAGTACAAACTATCGGCTGCAATCACTAGGTTCTGATGGTACTGGTACGGTTCTTGACTGTTGTTAGAGAGAAAGAGAAAAGAGTTTCAAGTAAAACATAACGTTTAAAAAAGTAAATTAGTTAAAGAGAGATGGAATGGAATTGAATGACCAAAATACCCTCACTCTCTAGTAGTGACTCATACACAACTCTTTAAAAACTCCCCCTCAAGCTGAGAAGTAGATATGTCACATACAACTTTAACCGTAGGTTGTACAATGATTTGGTAACAATATCACCCAACTGGACACCTATATAACAAAAGTAGTAGTTATACACCAATATCCACATTTTCTCGATTCAGATAGCACTTTACCTCAGTATGCTTAGTCCTCTCATGAACGACCTAATTAGATGCAACATGAACCACCTAATTAGATGCAACATGAAACACCCAATTAGATTGCACCCAAACAACCTCACATGTAATCTGAGCCCTCGCTCTGTATTGTGCTTCTGTGTTAACGCAACATTGTAGCGGAAAGAATGACTAGATAACGTTCTAGTAAACGACTTGGCTAGATCTCGTTCTAACTGACAGTTTCATGAATCCACAAGAATAAGATGATCACCTTGAAAACAAGGAATATAGAACACTTTATGATCTGATTGAAAAGTTTAATATTGTTAATAGTTAATGTAATATGTGTGTCATTTTTAGTATTACGGTATATGTGTGTTTTCCTTGTACTCATTATCTACATATAAAATATGTGTGTTAAGGTAGAGTGATTAATAAACGCTACATACTTTTTCTGCTTCTCTCACAACATGGTATCAGAGCTAACCTAAAACCTATCCCAAATCCAAATCCCTAAACCTGCTTCTGCTGACTACCCTAACATTGCCAAACCACCAATCAATCTGTCTGCTACTGCCAACTACCCTAACCCTTCCCAACCCACCAATCGATCTCTACCAAAAAAGTAGCAATATACCTCGGATTAATACCTTCAACGTTGAACGAACAAAGCTACCTTCAACGTTGAACGAACAAAGCTGCTCATTGAACTGTTGCTAAAGGTACTGGGCTGTAGATATGATAACTGGGAACTGAATGTAGGCGTTCATGTAGCCATCAATCTTGTTCAAGACACCTAAGTTCTTTTGGATGACCCTTGTTCGTTGACTGCCGCGAAATCAGTCTAATTGCGATGTTGTGTCTGTTGGTCTATCTAATCATGACCGCAGCTTGCGTTGACTGCTGCAGCATCTCGATTGGTCTAATGTTGCTTGTTTTTGCCACTGTCCTGATCTACTGTCGTCTGATGGTATCAAAAACTAGGGTTTGTTATTTCATTCGTCTAATGTTGCCGGTTACTGTTGTCTGATTTTGTCGTCATGGTTATTAGTCCAGCAGTGGCAATTGCTGATTCATCTTCTTCACTGATCTGTCTTCACATAACAAAACTTGATTGTTGCACTACCTCCATGATCGTGCTTCATTCACAATGGGTTCGAGTTCTGCTATTCCTACTTCTTTATCTTTTCTTATCTGGTGTCTATCATTTTCACACGGATGGGAAAATTTATGCTTCGTGGGTGAAAACTGATCTTTTGGGTAATTAAAAGTGTCATTTCTTGGCAAATGATCCTTCTATAGAGTATGAATCAAAGTGTGTTGATTGAAGTGCTAAGGATGCTCATATTCGTGTTAGGTTCTGGACCAGTATGGAGCCACAGACAGTGGTACCTTGTTGTCAATAATCTGCTGAAGACATACGATCTTCACCGGACTTATTTCTCTCTTGCTCTTGGTGAGCTATCCCTAGAAGATTAATATGCCTAGTTTCGCGAATTATGTGATGAGCTCAATATTTACCAGCCTATTTCTACTAATATTCAGGTTATCTAATGACAACGTAAGTCTATGCATGTGGCTCGGTTCTTATCTAGCCTACCATCCTCTAATTATCCCAGTCGCTCCCAACTGTTTAGGGCTCGTGATTTACCTTCTCTGCATGAGGTCTTCAATCGGCTTGGTCAGTCGTCTCTTTCTAATACCAGCATCGCTATCGTGGCTTCATCTGATCGTTATGCTTTGGCTTCTGCTATAACCAGTGGATTTGGCACTTTCATTTGTCGTTGCCCTAAGTCAGGGGGAGGTGGTCGTAGTTATCGAGATCGTAACTCTGGTTATAGAGCTTGTAGTTTTAGTCGTGGAGGCCGCCAATTGGGGGTCAGTTGTCATGGTTGAGGTCAGGGTTCCAGATTGTGCACTAATTGTGGAGGGACCAATCATCGAGAGAAATATTGTTATGATCTTCAAAGTTTTCCTCATGCTCAAGCCGCTACTTTCGAGGACATTGGACGCGTTACTCATTCCACTTTCCACTGATACCGTGGTAACTATACCTAAGAAGAGTACCACCGTCTTCTATCGCTTCAGACTCCCTATGTGGGTGCTTCGTCCACTGCTACGCTCGTTCGACACGCCCTTCTGTAACTTGCATTGCATCTTCTATTTCTCCTACTTGGGTTATTCATTATGGCGCATCTCATTATATGACTACATCTAGTGTTTTCTCCAATCGTCAATCTGCTAATAAACCATCTCAAGTTAAGCAAGCATATGGTTCTACCACTGACATTATTAGTTTCAGATCTGTTTTTGTCACTTCTTCCGTTACTTTGACTTTTGTATTGCATGTTTCCCATTTTCCATTTAATCTTACATCTATAAACAGACTTACCAAGTACTTAAACTGCTCCCTCACATTTTTCTCACATGGTGTTTTAAGATCTTAAGACGAGGCGAAAGATTGGTGGCAGTACTAAGCATGGTGGCATTTACTACTCTGATAATGATGTTCACCCTAGCTCTGTTGCTCTCCAATTTTCAATGTTATCATATCACCATCTTGTCATCTTGGTCATCCGTTGCTCAGACCCTTAAGTGGCTAGTTCCTTCATTTAGCTATCTTGATGAATTGTCATGTGAAGTTTGTGAGATGAGTAAACATCGTAGATTGTTATTTTATTCAAGAATTGAGAACCGTGTTTTGCATCCGTTTCAGTTAGTTCATTCGGATATTTAGGGTCCCATGCGGGTTTATAATATGTTTGGTTTTTGGTATTATGTTATTTTTGTAAATGATTTCTCCCCTCTTACATATCTTTATCTTATGAAAGAGCGACCGGAGTTGTTTCCGCTATCAAGTCACTGTACATGGAAATTAAACCTTGGTTTGATACCAGTATTAGTGTGTTTCATTTTGATAATGCACATGAATATTTCCATACTCCTCTGTCTCAATTTTTTTATGCTTATGGTATTATTCATCAGTGCATGCTCGAACCCCACAACAAAATGAGATTGCTGAACACAAGATCTATTATGTTGTTTTGAATGATTGTAATAGATATTTTGCACTCCTTGGGTATTTTGAATAGATAATCTAATTATGTTTCTGCAACTCTGATTTTCTTTAAAGTATATATGAATGATGGTTTGAAAAATTCCTAAATTGTTTTATTACGGAGCCCTTAGTGAGTTAACTCACTAGCCAATCGTAACAATAGTGGTATCAGAGCTTTAACTTTCGGATTTTCAAAAGTAAAACTTAGGTTATAAACATTAGGACACGATAGTTGCAGGACACGTATATCTTTCATGTTTACATGATTATTATGTGCGTAACTTGTATCTAGTAATGACGAGCCGACCGGTATTGACAAGACTATATCTTACATACCATAGGTATGGTGGACAGCTTCAACTGCAAGCACAGTACGGGAAGACAACATAAAGGACCACCCAATGTTAGGCCATTTGGCATATTCAGAATCGAGATGAGTGGCAGACACGAAGCCTTTCTACATGGATCGTACGCGATGATGGTTGACATTCCGCCGGTTTACAACCAAACTAATAGCGTACTCACAAGCGATGGAGTGGATAGACATCAATAGGCACAACCCGGCGATACAAGACTCTTTGGTGAGCAATGGCCATATTAGGCAATGGCCACATGAATGATACAAAGCTGACCCAACATAGGAAAATGATCAAACTCCAAGCCAGAGGATGAGGAAGAGGAAGAACATGAAGAATATTAGGACTACCCATAGGAGCAAGAACTAGAACTCGATCCCCAGGAGCAACACCCCATAGGTGAAGAAGATGAAGAGGAGAACGAAGACCCGAAGGATCCTTGTACCCCCAAGGAGCCAGAAGAACGAAGTGATACCATTTGATGGAAGCATCAATTAATGGACTTGGTCAGGATTAGCACCCGTAGGACGGGATGACAGTACATTCTTTATGGACTATGCCCGTAGGGTAGCATACCGACTTTTGTCTGGGTGTACTTTCAAAGTTTTTGTTTTGTGGTAGGATAGTGTGACCCGGAAACACGGTATTGGAGAACAACCGAGCCAGAAGTTGCCACCAACCCAATGCCACTCATGCCGAATGTAAGCATTGTAAAGGAGTTCTTAAAACTCAAACCCCCAACCTTTGGTGGTAGAATGCATGCGGTAAAGGGCATGGAATGGCTAGCAAAAATGGAAAAGAAGTTTTGACTTATACGATGTAACGAATTTCAAAAGGTGGAGATAGGTTCATACATACTAGTGGGTAAGATGAACAGCTAGTGATTCTTAAGGGTGTCAATTTTTTTGATCGGCCTTACCAATAATCTTAGGCTCCATACTACTGCACTACTGAATACGAATCAAATATCATCAACCTTCCACTTGGTGGATTTTTTTATGATAGGCAAAGAATATATCATTATCATAAAGGATCAAAAATGAATAGGAAAAGAAAAGCATTGAGAGAGGTTCAAAGAGTAAAAGGACTATCCTAGTGCTGCTGCTCGCAGAAACTCAACCTACCCTTAGCCTCACATCTTTTATAATAAAAAAGCAAGAAAAGAAAAGAAAAAAACACAAAAAAAAAAACAATAAAGCTGACTAGATGCCAATTAGAAAGCAACCAATGCTAAAAAAACCAAAACAACCACTGTTCATACATAACCTCCTAAATGCACTGCCCAAACAAATTTAATCGGACGCGATCCCAACTTTAACACTCATTAGAACCACTCCCCAACCATATCCATCGCATGCGCTTACCGAATTAGCCAGAGCCTCAAAACGCCATTAATGCTGGTCCATCAGAATACAGTTCCCAATGCTTTATTGCACTTTCACCCAAAGAAGAGCACGTCCATCAAAGCCACTGAACATTCTGAGAGTGTTATAAACACGCATCTATTCAGCAAACAATGATCACCAAGTTGTTCAGTCATGCATTGGTGTTCCCTTAACATGAATTCCCATCTTCACCTCCCTTCTTCCTTCATTGCGCGTTTTTAAACTTACGGCAACATAACCGAACACTGCCGAGAAAGAAAACGCCTAATACACCGCCATTACCAAATATCCCATCCCTCTACATACCATGGGTCACCATGTAAACGCCCCTAACACTGTCAAGAGAACACCCCTAAACTGCTGCCGCAATACCCCTAAATCACTACCACCACCACAAGCAACTGCATGCCCCAATTTGCTGAATCAAACAAAATGGGAACGAAACTGACCCCTGAACAAAAATCCCTAAACTATGCACAACAATACAGCCCATATCACTTTACACCACCTCCCAATAACACCTACTGCAGGATGAAACAATCACCGTAAATAGCATCCGCAACCAAAAGAAGAAAGGAAAAAGGAAGGGATAAAGGCAACAAAAGAACTAGAAAATGGTCATGAGGCCAAGAATAAAGAATGAAGCCAGACAAGGAACCGAATGAAAATAACTAGAGAGAGAAGGGCCGGCTTACTAGAAAGGGGCCAACTGGCCGCTGCACATAGCAGCAGACGACTGAAGAAAGGCAGAGTGGAGGGTTGTCTTACTCTGAAAACAGTAAACACAAAGAGAAAAGGGGAGAGAGAGAGAGAGAGAGAGAGAGAGAGAGTTAAGTCTTCCACACAACAGATTTAGAATCACTATCCTTTGGAATATAATCAGTCAAGAATGATCTTTCCCAGAAAATAGAACTCAGCAGCCTTAGCCCAAGGAGCAAAAAAACTTCCATTCAACCACATAGAGGTAATAGACAACATATCAGGAGACCAAGGGGAACCCAAAAAAAAAACAATAGCACCAGTAGAAGTAGAACTAGAACTAGAACTAGAGGCATAACTAAAAGCCATCACAAATAAATCACCATAGACTAAGGAGCAAAACTTGACAACTGGCAAGAAATCAACAAATGACAACTTGAGGGAAACAACCAACCGAATAAACAACTAACCAATCACCATGCAATAGGAGCATCAAACATCATCAAAAATGAACAGTAAAAGAAACCACCACCCCAAATTCACTAACCCAATATAGCATTGCGAAATCAATGACAAACATAACAAGGGATTTGACATAAGAAGGAGAAACCAACGAAATCAACGCTAAACCCACTTACCAACGAGAGATAAACAACAACTTTTGACCAAATAGGGGTGGTATCAATGCTCTGATTCCATGTTGTTTGGGAAATACGAAACAGTTTCCAAGGCAGAACATAACGCTAAGACACGTATACACTTATCGAGAGATCAAACAGAATATAATGACCAAAATATCCTCTCTCTAATACTAACTCATACACAACTAACGATGACATTTTATCACCCATTCAAAACTCAAAATAACAAAAAGCAACCTATCTAAAAAGGTTATAGTCATTGTCAAGTAGTACTTTATCAAACAGGCTACTGCTGCAATATTTCCAAATGGTATTAACATTCTCATAAGGTATATCATTAACGAATGACAATCGTCAAGAGAAGAATGGTGCGCTTAGAATTTATGTAATCAATTTTAATTACCAAACTATATATTCTCAATTACTCAATGGAAGACAATGAAAAATATGTATTTTTAACCATGTAACTTTTAGAATAATAAAATGGATAAAATTTAGAAATTCCAATAATACTAACCCCACATCGTAACTGATGCAAGATGCTTTGATTTTCAAACTTTTGGGGTCGATTGAGAGAGTTTGGCTTCACACATCTAATATAATGAGGCTCCGTTGAATTGAGGGTCTCCATCAAAGCTTGCAGTTGTTGCTACAAAGAAAAAACACAACAGTTGCACGTATAAATTCCTATTAGCAAGGTATGGACATAGATGGATCATGCAACAATGCAATCAACTCTTGTCATACTTCAAAGATCAAAAAAAGTACAGACAAGTAGATAAGCATAAGGACATGCTAAGTAAACAAAATCGAACAGAATTAAAGTCACTCATAGGCGTAGAGATAAAACATATACCCACTTACTAAAAACACACCATCCATTTCCATGAAATAAAAAGAAAGAGAAAGACTTGAGCAGCCCCAAGTTCCACAAAATGAATTGTGCTAATGCCCAAAAAAATAAAACTCAGTGGCACTCAGTCAGTGGTGCAGCATCATTACAATAACACCAAGGGCTATTGAGTGAAAAGAAGGGCCTAAAGAGTCGTTTATTGCAACCTGGCATCATAGAGCCACAAAAAAAGGTTCCTAGCCTTAGTAAGCTCTATAAAGTAAGGAAGTGCCCAGAAGAATCAAGCCTAAGGCTTCTGCCAAAAGCCACAGATCCGGCCCTCCATAGCATATGACCAGTGACCAGCCAGTGCCCACTCTAATATTTATCTGGCTATTAACCCAACAATTGGAAAATTCACTTGACCCATATACCAAATAGTTCCATAGCACGCAACCACCATACTAATTACCACATAACACGACTCCGACAAGAATTTATAGAATTCAATGACTTGCACAACATAATCAAAGGGAATATAAACTGAGATTAATAAAGAAATACTCCGGAGATTTCGAGAATATTATATACAACCTGGTTACCTCCGTTCAAGATCAAAACCATTAAATCTGGAGATTCCATTCTAATGAACCACATCTTGAAATATAATCATGATCGTATCGTTCCACCGTTCCATTCTATAGCCTTACAATTTTCCTCTTTTATTTTCCTCAAAACTCTTGTTTTGTTCACTAACTCTTCAAAATATACACCAACTTGCTCCTATACATAAATTCTACATATGTTCGGCCATAAAGCCACGTGGAAACCTATGCTTGCACATGCTTACACGTAGATGATACAAATAAGACGCAAAAATCCCTCCCATTCTTACAAATTTCACTAGCTAAGTCAAACAGGTACTAGTGACAAAATACCCATCTACTCCATCTTTATCTCTCCATTATTCGTTATGCTAAATACTATTGCTACTATTAAATTAAGTTCATTCTCGTTTTATGAATATTGCATATAGTGATATAACCACTTAGAATAAAACTTACCCTTGAATTAATGAAACAAATACTACACTTATGCAATACGAGGTATTACACAAACATTAGTTTCACAGCGCCCAAGCTGTATGGCATCCCCCTACGGAATGATCACCTCGGGTCACATCAACCAATCAAGAGAGAGGCTTTATGATTAGCAGCCAATTGAGAATGGGCTGAGCTACACTCAAAGATCTCCAAAAAGATAGTAATTTTGACCCACAAACACTCAATCGATGAGTGACGCACCTTGAGTTAAGGTCCATCTTGGCCTATAAAAAGCAGCAACATGCAAAGGGCAAGATCAATCTCACATATTCATATACACAGCCTTTGCTTGGTTTAGCTTGACCCACCGAGATCTTTTACTCTATTGTTGACTTGATCATTTGAGGGCACTCCAACCAAACTCCGCTTTTGACAGTTTCTTACTTTTAGAGGCACAAGGAAAGCGAGAAGACAAAAATTATTAAGTTATTTAAACTGTGGTGAAAGTATTAACTCAGTAACAAGTAGAGGCATAACAAAGTCTCCTAGAGACACATACTTGCACTCAACACTGTTCAGACTGCTGTTCAGGTAACATAACTAAATTTGTCTATTGATTAATTGACTTCTGTTCAGACTACTCTTGCAAACCTAACCGAATTGTGTTCGCTGCAACAGATTATCCGTAAATCGTTGATTTCTTCACAATCTGGTTCAAAAAATTTGTTGCTTGATATGATTGGGCAGTTTCATTATTCTGATCGCTTGGTTCGATTTGGTTCTATTGTTCTAATCGATAGGTCTGGTTGTTCCAAAATCAAATCACAATTGAACAGTTTTGGACTGTCAACAATTTTGTTCGTGTTCAATGCTGTTGTTTGCTCTATCGGACGAATTCTGCAATGTTGATTACTTAGAAAGCTCAAGAAGAAGAGGCCCGAGAAGAGGAAGGCAAAGAGGTTATGCCATGATTTTCCTATATGAAGCCAAGTTTATTTCACTTCTTGAAGGGAATGACACTAATAAGAGTTAAAGAGACTAGTCGAAGTAAATGATGTTAGTTCTATGCCTTAGAAGATTTTGGTGATGTGTTTGTGTTGTGAAAATGAATATGCTTTGAAGGGTAGGTTGATTTAAGCATGCTTATGCCTTGCTTTACAAAACATGCATAGAAGCATTTGGAAGCACATATATAAGGTTTTACCGGGTGTTATGTTATGGTTATGGCTAAGGGTTGAGAGTATGCTAGATTGCAGCTCGCAGTATCTGGTTTTTAGCCCTCCGGATGGTAGGCCATATGGTAGGCGGGCAGCCAGAAGTTTGTTTAATTGGGTTTCAAGCTCCTCTGCTTGCTTTTTGCCACTGATTATTACTGAGAATCTACCGAGAACTTATTAACATAATTACTTGAATGTTTCTTCCATTAAAATTGGATTGACTTCATGCATTTAATGCATTAACCAACTTTATTTCAGTCTGCTGTTTAGCCCCAGTTTTTGCAGAAGGCCAGGAAAAGAAGCAGAGCATCTGATCTACTAGTTGCCCCTGAATGTTGAGCCTCAATTAGTTTGAAAGAGGGGGGCTTGTGAACGTTAGAGAAGTTCAAGTCCAGAAGAAGGAGAGAACACTCAAGCCAAAGAAAATCTGCATACTCTACTGTTCATTTTGTTCCGTAAATCCGAGATGTATTTCACTTGCAAACATTATGTCTCCATTTTGAGTCCAGAGCCACCCTTTTTTATCCAAATTCTACGAGGATTCAATCACACAGAAGTACACCCACCTTTTGTGTGTGTGTGCGTGTGTGTGTGTGAGAGAGAGAGAGAGAGAGAGAGAGAAACAGAGCGCGAACTCTTTCTTCTCTTTATTCTATCAAAACGTGCGAGGCGGTATTCACTGTTCATTGTTCTTGTCACTAGTTCATGTATCAGTAGCCAAGTGAGTGTGAATATATGTGTTGCCTTGCCTAACGTAAAATATGTGTAGTATTCAATAAGGATAGTTTAGTCTTTTTATGTAAAGAGGGTTTTCTCAATATTCTACACATTCATGTACTACGCTTTGTAAAATTCATTTAGTCAATTCAGAACTTTAAGGTTTTCCCTCTTCTCAATATTCTACCATGGTATCAAAGTCCTAGAGTTTTGATTATTCATACCGGCAGCCGTCTTCACCAGATCTATTCGTCTCTCTCACCACCTCTCTCAATTGACTGAGTCTTCGTTGTGAATCTCTACATCTCCATCTCGCGATCTTCAATCGCAACACCAGCAACAGTTGTCCAAATACTGACTCAGAAATACCAACAACAGCCGATCATATCTCGGGAGCAACAACAGCCCATCTGTACTTTGGCAGCAGCAATAGCCGATCTATAGAGGGTTAAGTACAGATCGAGTGGGTTAAGCAACAGCCGATCATATCTCGGTAGAGGGTAAAGCAACAGTCGGTCTGAATCTCGATCTGTACTTATCTGAATCTCGATCTCTCTCTCTCCCTCTCAGATCATATCCCAGCATCACCTCTCGATCTCTGGTATATTTTGTGCTTTTTTTGAGTTAATTAGTATGCGTCACTTATCTCTCAATATGACTGTGGATAACTCTGATTCACTGCAAGCTATTAGCGTAAAGTTGGTTAGCACCCACTATACCTATTGAGCATATGTTACTGGAAAAGAACTATGAGACCGTTTTTGGTGATGATAAGATTCCAAAAGATCCTAAAGCTGAAAAATATGCTGACTCACAATTGATTTGGCGAATGAATAATGCAAAGATAATTACATGGATAAATAATTATGTGGATTAGTACATTGGAGTTCATTTTGCTAAATTTAACACTGCAAAAGAAATTTGGAATTATCTGTCCAGACTGTATGTTTCGTCAAATTTTGCAAAAAAGAAAATCAGCTTGAGCTTGAGATTCATGCTACTTCCCATGAAGATATAAGTATTCAAGTGTTTTATTGAGTAACGACTCATTTACGGGATCAGCTAGCATTTACTAAACCTTCTACACTAAGTGGTCATTGAGAGTGTTGCATTTACAGGGAAGAACAATGGTTGGTATAATTTTTTGTGGCAAAGATTTCTTGTCCACGAGGTACGATGACTTCGGGCAAAGTTTGAGGGTATTCTTGGCATTATTCTCCATCATACACTGCGTCCTTCAGTTGACTCAATTGCATCGAGTTGTTGCTCAAGGAAACTCAATTTCAAACTACCTCCAATCAAGGGTTGCTTTCCTCTACTTTCCTCCTCGAGTAAGACAGTCTTTGCAGTGCTCCTCTACTACCTACTCTTCCACAGACATAAGTAGCTCAGAATTCAGGCAAGTCTAAACTTACAGTTCGAGTGGCAATGGATGAACGTAGCTTCTGTCATCAAAATGGACATTGGAAAGTTACGTGCCCAAAAAAAGACGCAAACCCTCTCATTCGACTGCTTCCTCTGCTCAGTCACTCGGCAGTTTTTTCACTCTTCTAGAGCTCTTGCCACTCCCCCGTCCGCGGGCATTCCATGTTCTCCTCACTTGAGCAATTGTAGGCATATCAGGCATTCCTAGCAGCCACTCAACAAGATTTCATGCGAGCTTCTGCTATGACCACCTTTCAGATAGGTTTGCAAGGTTCTCAATCACCAAGTATTTTATCCTTTACATGGCCATTTGACTCCGGTTCTTCTCACCGCATATGAATCCTCACATCTCTTTCCTTGGCAATTCTTTTTCTCCTTCCTCTCCTATGAGCATTGCCACATCAAATGGGTCTGATATGAATGTCGTGTCTATTGGCTCTAATGCATCATCTTCCCGGTCTCTACCTAATGTTTTCTATGTTCCCCAACTATCTCTCACTTTACTTTCAATTAGTCAACTATCTGATACCGGTTTCGATGTCTTATTCTCTTCTTTTAATTGTGTCCTGCAAGATCGAGTGTCCAAAAAGAAGATTGGGACTGGGCATAGAGTTGGTGATCTTTATCTTTTGGAAAACTTGCATATTGCGGTGAACCCTACTTCCACTGCTTTGTCTTCTCTTTGTTAGGATGAAAAGTACTCTCTTTTTTATTTTGGCATTCTAGGTTAGGTCATTTATCTAATGAAAGGTCAAAACTTTTGGTTAGATTTGGTATATTGGGAACTCTCCCCATTAGTAATATTTCTGAGTGCAGGAACTGTAAGTTTTTCAAAATATCTATTTTACCATTCAATAAAAGCTTTTCTGTATCTCCTCCTCCTTTTCACACTATTTATACTGATGTCTGGGGTCCTTCTCTTGTTATAACAACGGATAGGTCTGTATATTATGTGTCATTTGTCAATGATTACAGCAGGTTTACATGGGTCTATTTGACGAAACACAAATCAAAGGTCTTCCATATATTCGGTCTTTCCCATGCCATGGATAAAACTTAGTTCTCTACTTCTATTAAAATTCCTTGTTTTGTATTTTCTAAATGAGTTTACCAAACTTCTCTCTACCCATAGGATTATTCATTAATCCTCCTGTTCTAACACACTTGCACAAAATAGTCGCGTCAAGATCAAACATCGTCATCTTCGTGACACAACCAGATCTCTCCTCCTTTCATCCTCTATTCCCTCTGTATTCTTGGGTGAAGTTGTTCTTACTGCAGTCTATCTCCTAAATTAGATGCCCACACCTCTTCTTTCTGGCATGACTCCATATGAACGTTTCTTTGGTGTGCTTCCTAACTATACACTTCCCCGTGTATTTGGCTCTACTTTCTTTGTTCTTCTCCCTAAGGACCTCACTAAGCTTAGTTCTCGGGGTGCACTGTGTTTTCTTGGGATATAGCATGACACAAAAAGGTTATCGTTGTTGTGATCCTGTTAGCAAAAAATGTATGTCCCGCCATGTTACCCTTCTTGAGCGTTTTTCATATTCCCCCCCCCCCCCTCCTCTCGCATTGCTTCTGTTATTAAAGAGGATTAATGAACATTGATCCATTTCTGTCTGAAGTGCACCACGAGAAACATGTCTCCACCATTAACGTTTCCGAACTTCCTTCTGCTTCTACACCACCTCCATCCTCCTTTACTCCCATCCTCCCTTACCCCTTGGGTAACACTCGTCACAATCCTCCGTCTACATTCCCTCTCCCCAGCTCTACGGGTCCCTCGCTTGCTTATGAGCCTCCTGATCTGTCTACCCACTCATATCCTTCCCGCAATCACCAATTTTCGGTAAGACTCAGTTTTTCTAATACTTGTTTCTTTACTTCTTATCATTCTTTTTTATCACATATCCATGTTTATACTAAACTCGGGTCTTATAAAGATGCTTGCAATGATCAGAACTGGATAACTACTATAAATGATGCACTTGTTGCACTTTCCAACACTCAGACTTGGGAATTCGTTTCATCGTCGGAAGGTAAAAAACTGGTCGGCTGTAAATGGGTCCACAAGGTCAAAACTCATTCTGATGGTACTTTGGAGTGGTACAAAGCCCGTCTCGTTACACAGGGTTTTTCTCAAGAGTATAGAATTGATTATGAGGAGATCTTTGCTCCTGTGGCCAAAATGGCTACTATTCGCACTCTGATCTCTGTGGTCGTCGTTCGCCAGTTGCTTCTGCTTCAACTGGACGTTAAGAATGTCTTTCTTAACGGATATCTCTCTGAAGAAATATATATGCGCCCTCCTTTGGGCCTCACTCACCCTCCTAGTCTAGTTTTCCGCTTACGCCGGGCTCTATATGGTCTTAAGTAGTCTCCACGTGCTTGATATGACTGTTTTTAGAATGTTGCTCACCACATCCGCTTCCACTCTAGTCCTCATGGCTCGGCTCTATTTGTCCATCGCACCTCTCATAGACTAGTTCCTCTCTTACTCTGTGGATGATATGTTTCTCATTGGCTCTGATTCCTCTGCTATTGATCAGGTCAACCTCTGTCTGTTTCGTGAATTTGAAAAGAAGGATTCATGTCCTTCGGTATTTTTTTGGCATCGAGGTGGCCTCTGCTCCTAAAGGATATCTTCTATCTGAAACTAAGTATGCTCATAATATGTTTCTCTGTGCACACCTCACAGATGACAAGAATGTAGACATTCGGCTTAAGCTCCATGCTTTCTGCTTCTGATGGTATACCCCTTGATGATCCTATAAAATATTGAGAACTTGTTGGCTGCTTGGTTTATCTCACTGTGACCCGCCCTGCATTGCTAGCCAATTTGTCTCTACCCCTCGCTCTACTCATTGCGCTGCTTTGCTCCATATCTTGTGCTATGTTCGCAGTACCATCTATCAGTGTTTATTAATATCCTCAACTTCGGATATCTGCCTGCGAGCTTATGCAGATGCTATTGGGCTGGTAATCCCTCGGACTGGAAGTCCACCTCGGGATTCTATATTTTCATTGGCGATTCTCTTATCTCTTGAAAGAGTAAGAAAAAGTTTGTTGTCGCTTGTTCCAGCACTGAAACTGAATATCGTGCTATGGCTCAAGCTACCGCCGAGGTTGTTTGACTTCGTTGGTTGTTGTCTAATATAGATGTTATTCGTTGATTGTTGTCTGCTACTCCCCCTTATTGTGATAATAAGAATGCTATTCAGATTGCTCACAATTTTGTATGTTGTGAGCGCACGAAACATATTAAGATTGACTATCATTTTATTCGCCAGCATCTGCAATCTCAAACGATTGATCTCCTGTTTATCTCATCTACTTACAATTGGTTGATTTCTTCACCAAGACTCACATAGCTACTCATTTTCAATTTCTCCTTGGCAAACTCGCGATGTCCTCTACTCTGTCATCCTGAGTTTGAGGGAGTGTGAATATGTGTGTTTCCTTATCTAGCGTAGAATATATATGTTGCCTCATCTAGTGTAGTATTCAATAAGAGTAGTTTACTCTTTTAATGTAATTAGGGTTTCCTCAATATTCTATTTATACATGTACTACGCTTTGTAAAATTCATTCAGTCAATTCAAAACTTTAGGATTTTCCCTCTTCTCAATATTTTATCAGTGAGACAATTGTAAAGACCTTGGTATGCTTGTACCAAGGCTAGAACAGGTTAGCTTGTATCAGTCAAGACATTGAAAGTACTTGGCATGTGTGTACTAAGGAGGACACAGATCTTCGTGTATCAATGAAAAGTTTGAGCCTGGTCAACGCATCCCAATGTGAATACTCGTTTACGCACATGAGTAGAGTTGATATGTTTATACCAACAGGCTGGTGGTTGTAAAAGAGGAATTGGCCTCAAAAACCAAAAAGGGAACATCACTGGAGAGTGGACTAAGTATCTTGCCCATCCACTATAAAAATCTCTGTCGCCCTCACCTATTTATTTTGTTCACTACTTCAGTCTTCGATTTATACTTGTTCCAGTAATCAATTTGTTTATTAGTTTTGAAACAGAAAAACAAGGCAACTCCCCCCCCCCCCCTCTCCTCCTCCCTCCCTCCCTCCCTCTCTTCTTTCTAGGTTGCATTATCAAATGAGAAGACAATTTGTGTCTTTATATGAGGTGATGCACTAATTGAAGCCTTCTGGAGCAGTTTAATGATCGTGCTCTGATAAATGCTATGGTCTTTCGCAATGGGACAACCCATGTGTTGTTGGCTCCTCTATCCTATAAGGATGCTGCCTATCCGACTTTTTTTTTTTTTTTTTTTTGGGGGGGGGGGGGGGGGGGGGGGGGGGGGGGAAGGTGTTATGGTGCGTTTAAATGATGTTTTGCTCAACAAGTCACATGCCAAGTGGGTGGCTCATTCGCACCTAAACATCATTGCAGAAGATGAACAGAGGGCAATTAAATTGAACTTCAGGTCAAGAACAATATGTCATGATAGATTTGTTTTGGTTGAAGAATATACCACGTTGATTAGACTCTCTCTCTCTCTCTCTCTCTCTCTCTCTCTCTCTCTCTCTATATATATATATATATATATGTCCACAAGTTATGGACAGACGTAAAATAACTCTAAAATTTTCAATACTCTTCCATGAATTGTTGCCATACACGATGTCAAGAAGGTGCATGCCCTTAATATATCCCTTGTTCTACTATTTTGTCATTAAGGACAATCCTCTAGATTTTTATTTTTTTCCTTCTTACCTCTTCTAATTTCCAGTTGATAGTAACCCATTAACCAAGGGGCATGATAAACTGCATGAATAGAATTTATCATGAATTCGTACCCAAATAGAGTATACACTCCAACAACACGAGTATGATAGAAAGATATATAGGAATCGTTCTTTCTACCATACTACCAGATCGCATTGAATACCGCCAATTCTAGTCCGCCCATTTCATTTTCATTTCAGAAGCAAAATTGAAATCCTTTTCATTTTCTTCTTCAATCATTGATAAGAACTCAAAAGTCACCTTTCATTTAAATTATTTAATTAATTTAATGAATGATCAAACTACTTTGTCAATTCCAGATCAAGGAAAACTAATGTTCTTTCCGCCTCTTGGTTATCAACTTTTTAGGTTTCGCTAATCGTACTCATTTTTTAGACATCTAAACTATATTTATTATGAAGTAAAATTGACAAGGTTAAGTATTGGTGTGCAAGGTTAAGTACCTTGAATCTAAAGGCTACTGAAGAGAACTTGTACGATGATCTTGAAGATTCATCCGGTAGTGACGAGAAAAGACCAGCAATGAAGGGGCATTCCGAACAAGAAAGCAGATTGCAATGTTCAACAACAACATAATCACGATTTTTTTCCAAAAAAGTTGTTGTCTGATATGTCACCTGAAAAGATTTAGTGAAAAGTAAAAAAAAAATGATAAATTTTCTCGAAAACAGCGTGACTCCATTTTCAACAACAGTATTATATATGACATGCCTTGCCAGCATAATGGGACATGGTAAAATCTGTTTCGGAGAATTTTGCCTTCTCCAACCTTGGGTGAGCCCGAAAATTCTGGAACAACTTGGTTGTAAATGTTCCATGGGTTGATTTGGGAAACATGCTGCAGAAATAAAAGAATATCACCATAACTATCTGAATACGCTACAAAAAGAAGTAATAAAAACGATCGACAAACACCAATTCACATATAGTAATGATCGTGTACCAAGCTTCATCAAGGAGAGCAATAATTCCAATAGGCTTCTGCAAAAACAAACACGAGGCTAAATGACCAATCTATAAGAGCGAAATGTAAGGACCAGTCTCAGGGACTTGCCTTTCAAAAGAAAAAGGAATGTGAATCAGCTGTTAACTACGCCCCATTTTATTAAGAGAAGGCAAGAATTTCATACAACATATTTAAAGGGTCAGAGGGGTTAGTGGTTGCTCCACCCTGACTTTTATGTCTATCTTGAATTTCTATTTAAACCTTTAACTTATATAATTAGAAATTCCGTTATTTATATTATTGAAATTACACTCATTAATGGCAAGATTTAACTTTTTGGGTATAAGATGGATATGTTTTGCAATTGAATTGTATGGGGTCAATTATATAAATCTTTTATTCGATTATAATATGATATAATCAAATTTTAATTTTATTTTAAATAACTCTCTGTATTTAATTAGTCAAGTGTGTGACTTGGTGGCTTTTTAGGAGATTAGTATTTAGTAGGTATTACGTATTACGTAATAATAGGGTTTCACAGGGAAGGCAACAGCAGTAGCGGCAGAGGCTCTTCATTGGGACATCACAAATCTCATCCAGGTAGGTTGCAGCTATGAAGATTTAGGATTGTATTTATCTTTTAGGATAGTTTTCATATTTATCTTTTCCTTATTTAGTTTATATAACCCATGTTGTATCAATAATTTTAGATCAATAAATATATAGAATAGAAAAAGTAGTTCCTCTGGTTTCATGGTATCAGGCTGAAGGTTCAAATGGCATACATCTGCATATGCATAACATCTCTGGTACTGTAGATCTCGTTTGCAATGGTGCCTTGTATCTCTCTCTGCTTGGTGACCACCAGCGACCTTTGCCGGACAGTTTTCATGACAGCATTGACTCTCCTATTTCGTCTACTCTTTCTAAAAATTCGTTGATACATTTCGTTAGATTTTTAATGTATCATCATATTTTAAGCAAGTAACATAAATTTGCACTCCATCAATTGAAAGGTCAGGCAAAAACAACTGAAATTTTGAAAAGCATGATAACCTTTTCAATCAAATCAAGAACATCCTGATTGTCTATAAATTCAATGTAGCTCCAATTGATTTCCTCCTTGCGGTACTCCTCTTGCTCCATCTTAAATACATGCTGAAATAAGCACAAAACAAAGCACGACACAGTCAAAAGTTTAAATCAGTTAGCATAGACATCCTAAAAACCATGCAACAGTGATTGGACATCCTTTCCTACCTCATTGAAATGTTGTTGAAGCTTTTCATTCGCAAAGTTAATGCAAAATTGCTCAAAACTGCAGAATAAACATAAGAACCAATCAAGTAGGAGATATGCGGCCATCAACTGAATCCATTTCGGAAGGACAAATTATACAATTTGTACATGTTTTCAATTTGGGATGTCTTGAATAAATGTCCACTTTGAAAAGTCAAAGCATGAAAACCTTAAATTTCCAAACCTATTCCTTAACTTTCAAAGTGGGGCTCTAGGGACAACATTTTTACGCTAACACAATTTGATTTGAATTGGAGCTCATTAAATATACGTCCCTCCATCCCTCAGAAAGTTGGAACTTCAAAAGGGACTAAGCTGTTGGAGTACGACAAATATTAATGTCCAATTCACTAATGCTGACAAATATTTAGGTTAAATTTCGCAGCATTAAATGCAAACTCTCTTCACCGACAAAACTTAGAACAGTACACAGTAGTTTTATTTATCAAAGCAAAAGAGGTCAATATTTGGACCATCCTCGTACGTTAGTTGTAGGGTATTCTACTGAGCCTAAAGTTGGGCAACATCTGCCGGTTTGGTTGATTCGCACTAGTATAGACCTTTCAAGGGTGAACTTGGGTTGACGTTGAACGCAACATGCAGATGGTTGGCAAATGGTTGCAACTAATTATGGAGCAATTCGAAACCTATTAGAATTTTCCCTAGCATAGGAATGGGCTAGTTCACTGAGTTCTTTTTGTTATCCACCATTTTCCTCCATCACCTAATCCTATTTCCTACTGAACATAACTCTTTGTTCTAATCACTAAAGATGCCAATGGTTCGTTCCCGTGTGAACCAATAAATAGTCAAAAACAGTCAACAGATTATATAGCCATACTGCACGGAAAATGAAGAATCGTGAGTCGAAGTATAATCAAAATATGTTAGGGACAAAAACTTCACCTGTTAATTTTGAAGCATTCGAATCCATAAATGTCAAGGACTCCAATTTGCATCCGAGAATCCTTATCTTGCCCGACAGACCTATTAATCTTAGCAACAAGCCTGACAGAAAGAAACACAAAAGCCATAAGTTCATTGGCATAGCAAAATTTGAATTACGAAAAACAAAAGAATACTCAACCAGCCGGAATAACAAGCATACCAATCAAATACTCGAGCATAAACAGTCTTTGCCAAAGCGTCCCGACTTGCTATTGCAGCATTACAATCCAGGGCTTTGATAATAATCCCTTCACGAGTTTGAATTGAACGCGTGCAGAGTGTGGCCAATAATAGATTTACATCACACCTAAGCAAAAAACAATTCAGACAATTGGAACTATCAAAAGCTAACACCTAACAACCTCCAATAATGACAAGCCATCAACAGACCGCTAAACCTTACAAGCACCATAATAGGTTACGTCGCACTGTTGGTGGCACATGATATTAATATCACAAGTCCCAAATTCCCAAATAATGATGCATTCTTATTCAAGCATCCAAGGATGGTGAATTGAATCATATAGTTCAAGATAAGAGCAATAATAGATAAGGACAACTCAGTAACCGTGATTACCAAAAGCCGAAAACTTACAGTAAATGGAAAAGAGAGAAGGTTAATTCTAGGGCTTCTTACCCAGGAACAATACTCAATCATTATTGAGCAAGTGGTTATCTTCAAGAGAGGAAAGAGAGAATCGAAAAACAACCGCCCCGCGCTGGAAGATAATCCACAATCCGAACATGCTTGAGTAACCCAATCAATATCAACATGTTCATGACCCGTTAGCTTGGTTGATTTTGTCAGAAAAAAAAGTTGGTTTCAGGGGGCTTCATTAACGAAAAACCGAACTCTAAATGATCAGCACCAACTCTCACTCAATTAACTCAATTAACCTACATCCGATTGTTAATTCGTCCTAACCAGGCATATCCATAATTTTTAAAAAAAATCATATCTGAATTTAGTTAGTGCCACAAGCTAAAAATCAAGAAAGCTAAATCCTGAGTATTGAGATACTTCACACAAACTATTCAAATCTTTTGACACAAACAAGAGCATATCCCCATTAATGTCACAAGATAGTGTTTTTTATCATCTCCCTGGCTCTATTTCCTACGCTTACAACACATGTAAACTTTCCTGTTTTCTTGAGAAAATTCGTGACATATTTCTATTGAGAGAAAAATTCTCTGCCTAGAGTGTGCAACTTCAACACCGAGGAAGTGCTTTAACCTCCCAAACTCTTTAATCTCAAACTCCTTGGCTAAGCATTGCTTCAATAATTGTCTCTCCTTTCGATCATTCCCAATCATGATGATGTCGTCAATATATACCAGAAGAGCCGTGACTCCCCCTGAAGTTGAATGCTTGATGAATAACGTATGGTCTCCCTGACTATGTTTGTACCCCATATCTATCATCACTCTTGCAAATCTTCCAAACCATGCCTTTGAAGACTACATAAGCCTGTACAAGGCTTTCTTAAATTTGCATATCAGATCATTGACTCCGTTGCTTCTAAATTCAGGTGGAATCTCCATATAAATCTCCTCTTCAAGATCTTCATACAAAAAAGCACTCATTACATTGAACTGCTGCAAGTCCCAGCTACTAAATTCAGGTGGGATCTCCATATAAATCTCCTCTTTAAAATCTTCATACAAAAACACTTTTTACATTGAACTGCTGCAAGTCCCAGCTATAGTTGGCTGCCAAGGACAAAGCTATAGTTGGTTGCCAAGGACAACAAAACTCTGACAGTATTCGTCTTAGCAACTAGAGCAAATGTTCATTGATAATCGCCTCCATATGTCTGAGTATATCCTTTAGCCACCAACCTCACTTTGTATCTTTCTAGTGACCCATCAACTTTGTATTTCACAGTTTAAACCCAGTTGCATTCAACAATTTTTCCTTGCAAGCAAACTCATGACTCCCAAGTTTTACTCTTTTCGAAAGTCTCGATCTCTAGATTCATATTTTTAGTTTTCACAAAAAAAGCCTTGATAGAGTGGTAGGAATGGACAAAATGTTTAGACTACCAAGAAAAACTTTATGAGACGCTAAGAACTTTTCAAATAACATAACACATGAGTATGGGTATAAATAACGTTTAGTGCATCCTTTGGTTTCCTTTCTGATGGCAATAGGAAGGTCCTCACTAGGATTGTCACTAGAATCAATGTTAGACTTAATTTGGGGAGATGGTTCTGAAACTATTACCTCATTTTTAGGATTCGGGTTGGATTCCTCGACTTGTGCCAATTCACAGACTACAACTTTCTTGCTTGAGTACACTTAGCCGTTCATCCTATCATCAACGGTAACAACTAGAGGTGGAGCGGTGGATGAAGAGCATGACCCAGGTTTGGATGAGGGAGGAAATAAAAGATCAATGAAAGTGAAATCTCGATCCTTATCCTCAATGATTGAGTTCTCCCCCAAAAAATAAGGATTAGTGAAATATAACTCGTTTTCGTTGAAAGTGACATCATCCGAGACATAATTTTTTTTATGGTAGATGATAGCACTTTTATCCCTTATGGGTTAAGGAATATCCCACAAATACACATTTAGCTCTTGGATCTAATTTTTCTCTGTTTTGACCGTGAATAGGGACAAAGGACACACGCCCAAAAAATTCCGGAACAATGTAATTTGTAGTACTTTTATCCAGATAAAATTTTGAGAGTACCTCCATAGGACTTTTGAAACCCAAGACTCTAGAAGGCAACCGATTTATAAGGTGTGTGGTGATTAGAACTGCTTCCTCCCAATAAGATTTTGGAATATGATTTTGAAACAAGAATGCATGGGTTGTATCAAGTACATGACCATTTTTCTTTCCGCCACTCCGTTTTGTTGTGTCATATTTACGCACAACAACTCGTGAATTATTCCTTCTTGTTGAAAATATGGGGTTAAAACTTGGTTGAAATAGTCATTGGCATTGTCTGATGTGAACATTTTGATTTTGACACCAAACTGATTTTGTACCATGTTATGAAATTTTGGGAGGACCGTGCTCACATCAGATTTGTGCTTAAGCAGAAAAATCCACAAGACCCATGTACAATCGTCAATGAATGACACCACCATACATCAGAAATATCTGATACAGGAGAGGCACCCCAAATATCACTGTGAATTAGATGAAATAGTACAGAACTTCTTTTATTGCTAATTGAAAAAGTTCAACGCTTGTGTTTTGCCAACTCACACACATCACAATGATCAATATTTAAACCCCAAACAATGAAAGAAATAAAATTTTAAGATTTCTGAATGATGGATGCCCTAGTCTACGACGATTGAGCCATACTTCTTTATTGGATCGGTGATGTTCAAAAAGGAAAGACGAGTATGGTTTGTCCTTGATGATACTCAAATTGCCCAATCTCTCAAGACAGTATATATAGCCCGTTTTGTTCCTTAGCACATCAATCATCTTTTCCCAAAACTTGGTCCTGAAATATATAGTAAATAGGGTAAAAAATCGCATCGCAACACAAATCATGAGTGAATTTTTTAACAGAAACGAGATTGATGGACAATTTTGGAACATGAAGCACATCTCTGAATATGAGTGAGGGACTAATACGAATGCCCCCTAAACCTGCAACAGTGGCTAATGAGCCATCTATTGTAGCTATGTTCTTATTGCTTGGACATGGAGAATAAGTGCTAAATTTCTGTAATGAATGGGTCATACGATCAATTACTCAAGAGTTTATGACCTAGGAGTGAGCAAAAGTTCTATCCGAGACATTTAATCCAGTAGAAATAGGAAACTTACTTGAATGTTCCAATAAAGAACTACCTAAGGATTGCTCAAGGGTTCTTAGCAGATTTCTTAACTTCTCAATCTCATCTAATTAAACACTCCTTATTTCAAAGACTTTGTTTCTTCTGGTTGCACCGCAGACACATGTTGCTACCCATGACCTCTTTGATGCCCTCCTTTGTGTCCCCACTCTTCACTAAACCTTGGAAGTTTGGAAGTTTCCCATATAGTTTCCAGCACCGCTCTCGAGCGTGTCTTCACTTCTTGCATAGGTTGTCCTTGTTGTCACAATTTGGAACCTTTGACAACACTTGACATTCTGGATCAATCAAGCAATCGGCGATAAATGCTAGCGACGCAGAACAAAAAAAAAGATCGTTGCAATGAAGCCTAGTGAAAAATAAGAAGAAAAAAATCGTGTTGGACAGACAATTGGTGCTATACCGCTAGTGGACAGAGAGGTTGTCGCTACGAGATTGGTTCGAAAGATGAACACGAACAGTGTTTCAGCGCTACGGCGCTGGGGGTTTGAAGTCGTAGCGCTGGATTAGAGAAGAAGTTGTTGCGATGAAGGCAAGCAACAAAAAACGTCAAGGTTGAACAATGATTGAGGCTAGGCATCAAACCAATTTAATTTCCTAGAAAAAATCAAGCGTAGGGCTTTGATATCATGTGGAAAAAACAAAGAAAAGTCAATAATTGTAAGAATATTTTCTAATATTGATCCAAAGGCTATACACAGGATTATATATACAAAATAGGAAACAATCCCAACTAATTCCTTAGAATAAGGAATACTGCCTAATCAAATCAAATCTCCCTCCGTCCCTCCCCAAATCAATCTCCTAATTCTAGGAATACAAATAATACAATTTCAAACTCACTCCGTCCCATTTTGTTTGTCCCCTTTTTAACTTTTCAATGTCCCAAATTGTTTGTCCATTTTGAGAAGTCCAAGAATGAAGTCCTAGAAAAATACCATTTTACCCTTCTTTTTTATTTGAATTGGCAAGTACAATTTAAAATGAAGGGCATTATTGGAAAGGTCAAATTTTTATAGTGCAATGATTATGTCCCCTTAATAAGTTGGATTCTTTTGTTTGTCCATTTTGAGAAGTCCAAGAATGAAGTCCTGTAAAATTACCATTTTACCCGTCTTTTTTATTTGAAGTGGCAAGTACAATTTAAAATGAAGGGCATTATTGGGAAGTTCAAATTTTTATAGTGCAATGATTATGTCCCTTTAATAAGTTGGATTTCCCAAATTGGACAAGCAAATTGGGACGGAGGGAGTAATTAATAATACACATCAACACCCTTATTTTCTACATATCTCATAATTCTCCAACACCATATCAGCATAGTTTAAAGATGCCCAGCGCAATAGCGAATAACAGTCTCTATACGAAGTTGTATCATGCCGGCCAGCAATAAAATACAAATTTAAGCCTCAGACAATCAGTAGACAAATTACAAAATATGCAAAATGTGTATAATAGATCGTAAAGGTCATAGAGAGCTTAGAGCAATGATTCAATACTAGAAAAGAAAAACAATAATTTTATTTTCAAAGTCCATTATTAGATATGTCAAGTCAATAATGGAAGCATTATAAAACCATCTCATCAGGTCACATACATAAAAAGATTAGCAGCCATCTCCATATGAAAGCTAGATTTCTGATCCTTTATAGATGACGAGTCATGCTCTTGGCCAGGAGAAAAATCTATGTTCCCCAAATGTAGAATGGCAGCCAAGGTGCGAAATATCGCTTCCTGGTAAAAGAAGAACAGAAGTGAAAGACACAATCATACACACGATGAGGAAACTGAAAACTGCAAGAGTACTAAGCCCTATGCCAAGAAAAGAATGTGAAAACCTGTTCTCCATGGCTAATGCCGACAATATCCATTGCCCTTATTGTCCTCATGTACTCCTCTGCACTGTTTACTCCATCCAACTCATAAGTCTTACTTTGGTTTAAGTAGTGGAAGTGGCTGGGGTGGCCTAGCTTGTACTTCTCTGCATCCTAAGCCCATGAAGACAGAAAATCAGAAGCCTGCAATCTTGAAGAGTCCAGTGTACACGACAAATACTGCATAATGGTTCCAGATCACCTCATAAAATAACAGGACAACACCCAGATAACGAAGAGGACCAATAAATCCTCTAAAGTTTACCCCTAACAGAACGTCCTACAAGTACATCCCCTACGAAAAAGAGACTAGAACCCACAGTTGGCTCCCCGCTCGGAGAAGCCAAAGCTTACCTTTTTTCATCCTGAATACCATAGATACAAGGAAAAGCTGGCTCATTAACTTATATTTACCGTTTTATGCAAAACTTGGCTTCCATGAGAGTGTAGAGTGCAGGGGACCTAATTAGCAGGTTATGCTACATGTTTTCCCCAGATCTGCCACCTTATTTTCATTCATCACCCCTTGCAAGCACAGTGGGCAAATACTCTTTAACTTCAAACATGTGTACCTCCTTGACTGTTTTAAACAATTTCCATGCATATTAAAGCTCGTGGCTCATTAACATATTATATTTATCGCTTTGTGTAAATCTCAGCTTCCATGACATTGTAGAGTGCAGGGGACCTAATTAGCAAGTTATGCTACATGTTCTCCCCAGATATGCCACCTTAGTTTGATTTATCACCCCTTGCAAGCACAATGGGCAAATACTCTTAACTTCAAAAAAGTGTACCTCATAGACTGTTTTAAACAATTTCCATGCATATTGACCAAACCCCGCTCATTTCAGAAACCAGAATTGCAGTTCAAGACCGTCCAAAAATGAAAGTAAACTGTAATTGCTGGTGTCACATCATGCGACTCAATATAACCACCCTTTTAATACAATAAGAGTTATAAGGACGATATACCCTAAGCCATTCTCTTTTCCACTTATTTTCTCCCTCAGTATTTCCTCTTACTACCAGTCTTCCTCCTTTTTTTCCTAATTCTCCAATTTAATCCCTCCCTTCTCTAGAATTTAGGGAGGTATTAGACTTACAGAAATGCCAGATTGCGTCAAGCACAATTCTAACTCTTTGTAGCTAGAATACATAGCATGCAAATAAATCTCAAAAACTATACCAAGTCCATGAAACAGATAATATACTGGTCACGAATACCCCAAGTAATATATCAATCTGCAAACCAGGACTAGCACGTATAATCGTTTGATCATCAAAATAAGTAGCTCTCGTCAGAGTTAATAAATGTCAAATCATAGAGATAATGTTAGAAAGTGAGAGGGAAGAGAGATTACCCTTCCAGATGCACAGAGTTGATAAAAGCAGTGATAATTCCTCTCGGGATCGGTTATCTGAACTACACGGGATCGTTCTAGCAGATAAGTTCTAATTGCAGCACCAGATATTCTGCCACTTGCATCAAATTGGATCTCGACAAACTTGCCAAAACGACTACAAAACATAACTAAGTTGTTAAAACCAACCAAGCATTATTCTACTCAATGAATCTCATAATTATCCATCCAATTTAATTCACGATATACAAATGAGGATTTCGATTCATCATAGGTTTCACAATTCTCCAAGCTACATGGTCTAGATGCTCAATTGCAAAACCTCAACATGTATATAGAATTTTTCCTTATTATACTTGCTATTAAAGCAAAAGCAAAAACAAAAACAAAGGCACAAACATTTCTAAGTTCAATCAGGATGCAACATACTGAGTTTGAAGATCAGTCAAGCACTGGGTGGGAATTTATTGAATACTCCCTTTGTCCCTTTTTGTTGCTATGGGATTACATGAATTCAAAAGAGAAGGGAAGAAGCATCATGTTTCAACATTTTGCTCTGACTTTTTAAAGTGAAGATTCTTTATGGGACAACCAAAAGTGAAACAAGGGACCAATAAAGCAGGATGGCATGAGTAATAGGCATGTGAGCCTAAGGCAGTCAGAGAAGGGCAATTTGCTAAGTTCATGAGAAAAGTAACATTAGCACTTCTAAGTGATCATCAGACTAAGGCTGCAAGCCAAAAAAAACTAGACTATATTCAACAGTAATGTTAACCCACCTTGAATTGTCATTTCTAACAGTTCTTGCATTACCAAATGCCTCCAAAAGTGGATTTGACTGAATCATAACAAAATTTTATTAGTAATACATATAGTTGAATATAAGTGGTCAAGCAATACCTTTGCAACAAATATCCTTAGACAACTTACAGTTAAAACCAAGACAATTAATCTATCTGTTCCAATTGACAAACATTCTTATAGAGAAAATAGGAGATAATTAGTATAAAGGAAGCATACTGTTTAAATTGCTTCACTTAATATCATGATACCAAGTTGATACCTGCATTTCAAACGCAAATGCAGACATATGACAAAATAACTATTTTTTTCAACATGCAATCTTACTTCAAGAACTTGTTGTTCGACTGTTCTATCGTCACCAGCAGCGCGGCCACCAACATACGTAAGATACTGCATAATCAATTTTGTTGTCTCCGTCTTTCCAGCCCCACTTTCTCCACTAACCAATATAGACTGGCTTCTGGCCTCATTTATCATTGCCCTGCATCCAAGCATGGAATGCTAAGAGAGTTAGATATGGATGCAGACACAGGACACGGATACGACATGACATGGACACGGATGCAATATTTCGTAAAAGTGGAGGATTAGGGCATGTTGGAGATACGTTCAACTATGTATATCAAAATATATTATATGTATACATTTATCACCATATTTAACATCCCAAGTTAAATAACAGATAAGAAACAGTAAGTAATGAAGAATCTACATCAACGTGGGACTAAAGAAATTCCTAAAAAAATGCGCAATGGTATGGCTATGAATCCTCAAGAAATCTTTTGAAGAAAAAAAAAACTCAATACAAAGTAAATATGATTAGTTCGCAACAATTATTATTTTTTAGCTTTTATACCGTACTGGTATTTCAAACTTGAATCTTTTGGGAATCACATGTTAGCGAGAGTCTAAGAAGTGTCAATTACATATTTACTCTTTGTTCTGGACACCAAGGAAGTGTCAGACTCATTTGCAAAAGGGCTTCTGACACGTGTCCGGATTAAGATTTTTCTTTTTTTACTTATGGATACGGAAAAAAGAGTATCGGACACATGTCCAAGAGTATCATAGGGACATGTCACCTTCGTGTAAGTGTCCATGCTTCTTAGACTGAATGCATACCCCTCACTTTGACATGACGTATAAACGTTCACAAACCTGTAAGACGCATCAGCCACAGCAAAAACATGGGGGCTAAGCTCACCAAAAGGAGCTCCCTTGTACTGCTCCATCATGTGTGCATTATAAAGATGAGGAAGCCTTGTGAAAGGGTTAACAGCAATCAAGATGCTTCCTGTGTATGTCTATCAAAAGAAGTAGAACAACCCACAAGGAAATATCAGCTTCAAAAAACAGCGAAAAGTAAACTAAGCACAGAAATCATAAATTCAATGTTAGGAAAATCATAATCCCATAGATAAAACTAGGAGATAGCACATATTCCCATTTATGGCAGCTGACCCAGCGATGTAGTATGTAGTTAGGGGTAATTTTGTCTTTTAATGTCTTTTAGCAAGGGACTATAAGTATGTATGTGTTCATGTTTTGTGTCAACCTTTTATCAATATATTAAGAAAGAATATCTTTATATCCCATTTTGAAAGTTTCTCTCTCTAGAAAGTGTAATTTGGTTTGCACCATTTGGTATCAGAGCACTGAGCACAGATCCTAACCCTTCATCTCGCCGGCACCCTAAATCCCTCGCCGGAAACTAAACGGTGCCGGAAAACTCATTGGAGCTCGGAATGACCATACTTACAGTCGCCGGAGCTCGAAATCAACAGATCTACACTTTCCGGAGCTTGAAATGGCCAAGTCAACCCTTGAACAGCCCAAACAGCCCTCAAATCACCATTCCAACCTTCGAAATTACCATATCTGCACTCATTTCTGCTTTTCGAGAGTGACTTAGCCCTATTTCAAGTCATCCCAACCTTCAGTGGTTAGGACAGCCCTTGAATCTGTTCGGAATCACATTTTTTGGAGCTTCGACAGTGTTTTCGAGTCGGGATAGCCCTCGAATCCATTCGAAATCAGATTTTCGGATCTTCAATAGTGTTTTCGAGCTTAACCAAGTGGTTTTAACCCTTTATAGTGCCGTCAAAGGTTCGATTTCACTTAGATTTGCTACGATTAGCCTCGGTAGTAGAAATTTTTACATTGGTTTGTGCGTTTTGTTGTTGATTGTTGGGATTTGTCATACTTGGAGGCGATTACTTGTAACTTGTTGAAGTTTGGGGTCCCAGTTGTCTGGGTATTTCTTATTTGGCGTTGAATTGATTGTTGGAGTTTACTTTGGTGTTGTGATGGCTCATAGAGGCGGTAGAGGTAGGAGAGGAGGTAGGGGATTCGTGGTGAATAATGGTCAAGAACCTGAGTTCAGCAACCAAAACAATGAGGTAGACGAGTTGAGATGATAAGTTACTACCCTAACGGCAATGGTGCAAAGTATGCAAGTGTCGCGTGCGCGTGGAGAATCTGAGGAGTCTCAAATTCATTTTAAGAACCCATTTGGTGAACCAAATTGGCATAGGCCACCTCCCATTCACGTTCCTTACAAGTGGGAGAACAACTTTAAGATTGAGCTTCCTGAGTTCAATGGAAGCCTTAATCCGGATGAATTTGTTAATTGGTTGAATACCGTTGAAAGGGTATTTAATTATGGTGAAGTCTCAGAGGAGAAGAAAGTGAAGTTGGTAGCTATCCGCCTCAAAAGAAGAGCTTACACTTGGTGGGAACAATTGCAACTTAGTAGGCAAATGAGAGGAAAGGAAAAGATTAGAGAATGGGAGAAAATGAAGAAGAAGCTCAAGGAAAAATTCTTGTCTTTCAACTATACGCAAAATCTCTACAAGAACTTGCATAATCTTAAACAAAGTGGAAGTGTTGATGAGTATACGGAGGCCTGCCATTAACTTGTTGCTAGAGCTAAATTGAATGAGAGTGAAGATCAAATGATTGCAAGGTACATTAGTCGGTTGAACTCCACGATTCAAGATGTCCTTAACTTACAAACTCTGTGGATGGTTTCGAAAACTTACAATAGGGCCTTAGTGGCCGAAAGGCAAGCAAAGAAGAAGTTCTTGAAATCCAGGCAGCCATACCAAGGGGTTCCAAATCCAGTCAGCCCTTGTATTCCTATTCTAAGGGTGGTTCCTCCTCTAGTGGTGGCCAAGTTGCTTCTCCCGGGATTAGTCAACAAAACTGGGTGGATAAAACTTCAACCCCTTCTCAAACTCAACCACAATCCGGTGCTTCGGAAAATAGAAATCAAACTCAAGGTGGGGGATTCAAG
This sequence comes from Arbutus unedo, assembly GCA_014822125.1. Lineage (NCBI taxonomy): Eukaryota > Viridiplantae > Streptophyta > Magnoliopsida > Ericales > Ericaceae > Arbutus > Arbutus unedo. The sequence continues at coordinate 3,406 of JABCMJ010012659.1, read as the reverse complement.
TGTTTCAAGTGTGGGGAACCGTGTCACAAATCTTCAGATTGTCGTAAGTCTTCCGGAGGTCGAAACAAGTCACTTTTCATTGAGAAAGTAGTGGAGCAAGGTTGTGAAGATAATATTCCCGTTTATGATGAGGACTTATGTGAAGAACTTTGGGATGATGGTGAACACGAACACGGATTTGTTTTGATAATAAAAAAGACTTCACTCACTCCCACGCAAGAAAGTGAAGTAGATTGGTTGCGAACCAATATATTCTATACTACTTGTAACATTGAGAGCCGAGTTTGCAATATGATTATTGATAGCAGAAGTTGTGAAAATGTAGTTTCTCAAGAAGTGGTCGAAAAGCTTCAACTCAAGGTCGAAGAGCATCCCCATCCTTATACTCTCTCTTGGTTCAAGAAGGGCAACGAGATCAAGGTAAATAAGAGGTGTTTGGTATCCTTTTCTATTTAGAAAAAGTATCTTGATGAGATTTAGTGCGATGTAGTTCCTATGTATGCTTGTCATATCTTACTTGGGCGTCCGTGGCAATATGATAGGCATTCCATCCATGATGGCAGGGCAATCGACAATTCATTTTGTTCTATGAAGGAGAAGGCGACTCTAAAGTAGCCTCCTACGACCTTGCTTGCTTCTAAGAGATATCTCAAGGAAAGCCAAGAAACCGGGTGTGTTCTAGTGTTGGTTCCTATAGTGGATATGGGTATGTCGACTATCCCCGAGGTCATTTCTAAGCTTTTGAAAGAATATGCCGATGTGTTTCCTCAAGAATTGCCTTCCGAGTTGCCTCCTTTGCGAGATACTCAACATCGTATTGACTTGGTGTCCGGAGCTCCTCTTCCTAACAAGCCTGCCTATAGGATGTCTCCAAGGGAGAGGGAAGAAATTCAAAGACAAGTTCAGGATCTCTTAGACAGAGACTACATAAGGGCAAGCCATAGTCCTTGTGCGGTGTCGGCTCTCTTGACTCCAAAGAATGATGGTTCCTGGAGGATGTGTATGGATAGTAGAGCTATATACAAGATCACTATCAAGTACCGATTTCCTATTCCAAGGCTAAATGATATGTTGGATTGCCTTGCCGGGTCAAAGTTCTTTTTCAAGATTGATCTAAGAAGTGGTTACCATCAAATCCACGTCCGCCCAGGAGATGAATGGAAAATGACTTTCAAGACCCCCCATGGCCTCTTTGAGTGGCTTGTGATGCCTTTTGGTCTTACCAACGCTCCTAGTACTTTTATGCGAGTCATGACTCAAATACTTCAAACTCTTCTAGGCATGTGTAGTCTTGTACTTTGGTGATATGTTGGTGTATAGTCAGTGTCTTGAAGATCACTCATCCCACCTCCAACAAGTCTTTGAAATCTTGAGAAGAGAGAAGTTCTATGGGAATTTAAAGAAGTGTAATTTTGTTGTCAATAATGTGGTGTTCTTGAGTTATGTTGTATCTTCAAACGGGGTTCACATGGATGAAGACAAGATCAAGGCAATCATTGAATGACCAACCCTTACTAATGCTCAAGAAGTGAGGAGCTTTAATGGGCTAGCTACATTCTATCGGAGGTTCATTCACAACTTTAGAAGCATCGTGGCTCCTCTTACCGATTGCCTCAAACAAAAGGTGTTTGTACGGACCCAAGAAGCCGCCGAGAGTTTCAAGTTATTGGAGTCCAAACTTACCAAAACTCCTATATTGGCATTACCGGACTTTGACAAGACCTTTGAACTTGATTGTGATGCTTCGGAAGTGAGAATTGGTGGGGTATTTAGCCAAGGAGGTCAACCTGTTGCCTTCTTTAGCGAAAAGTTGAATGGTGCTAAACTCAAGTACTCTACTTATGACTTGAAGTTCTATGCTATTATCCAAGCCCTTAAGTATTGGAGCTACTATCTTGCATACAAGGAGTTCATTCTCAATACCGATCATAAAGCTCAAGTACATCAATAGAAAACAACACCTCAACAAACGCCATGCCAAGTGGGTGGCTTACTTACAACAATTCACATTCTTCTTGAGGCACAAATCAGGGATTCTCAACAAAGTGGCCGATGGATTGAGTAGAATGGTGACCCTTTTGATGGAAATGAAGACTAAGTTTGTTGGATTTGAGGAATTTCGTACTTTCTATACCAACGACCCTTTACCAAGATTTTTTAGGCTTTGCAAAGAGGTGACACGCTTACCTATCTATGTTACATGTTGAAGGATGGGTTTCTCTTTCGCGAGCTTAAGTTGTGTGTTCCTAAATGCTCTTTGAGGGATCATTTATTGGCCGAAAGTCATAAGTTGGGTCATTTTGGCAAGAATAAGACCCTTGGGTTACTTCAAGATGATTACTATTGGCTGGGAATGAGTAAAGATGTGGGAGCCTATGTGCAAAGGTGCCAAACATGCCAACAAAGTAAGGGGGCATCAACTAATGCGGGGCTTTATATGCCCTTATCAGTGCCGGACGGTCCTTGGAGATGTGTTAGCATGGATTTTGTCTTGGGGCTTCCTCCTACACAAAGGCATAGTGACTCTATCATGGTGGTAGTTGATCGTTTCTCAAAAATGGCTCATTTTATACCTTGCAAGAAGACTATGGATGCGACAAACATAGCCAATCTCTATTTCAAGGAAGTGCACAAGTTGCATGGAGTTCCTGCTTCGATTGTTCCCGACCGAGATGCTAAGTTCCTTGCCCACTTTTGGAGGAGTTTGTGGAAGAAAATTAGTACTCACTTACACTTTAGTACTTCTTTTTATCCTCAAACCGATGAACAAACGGAAGTGGTTAACCGGAGTCTTAGGAATTTATTGCAATGTCTAGTTGGTGAACATCCAAAAGGTTGGGATGGTGTTCTTCGCTTGGCAGAATTTGCTTACAACTCCTCTCTAAACCGCACCATTTGCACTTCCTCATTTTAAGAAGTTTACGGGTCAAAGTCTTCTAATGTGGTTGATCTAGTTCATTTACCAACTCCTAAGAAAGGTCACTCCAAGGCGGAAGAAATGACTACATTTATGAAAAATGTCCACACTCAAGTCAAGCTCCAAATTGAAAAGTCCAATGCGAAGTATAAAACGGCCATTGATGCACACAAGAGAGAGGTTTTACTTAAAGGGGATCTTGTGTGGGTAACCTTGAGCAAGGAAAGGCATCCTCATGGGGCTTACATGAAGTTGAATGATCGGAAAGTGGGTCCTTGTGAAGTCTTGCGCAAGGTCAACAATACTACATACCAAGTCCAATTGTCCAATTGCCCCCTCATTTGACTATCTCTAACACATTCAACGTACAACACTTGGTGCCCTATTTGCATGCGGATTCTACTATCACTTGAGGACAAGTTTTTTTCTTAGTAGGAGAGTATGATGTAGTATGATTGAAGTGAATAATTCAAAATGACTTTTCAAATT